>CM044438.1:126819699-126842032 GCA_024363595.1 Xenopus borealis
TGCACCTTAGTACAGGTGTTACTTGTGAGAGTTGCATGAATGGATGTGTGAAGAGTCCAGAAACTGCCGGGGTACAGATGTTAGAATAGCAATATATGTAACAGACAGGTGACGTCGAAGGCCCAACAGGACGTCACCTGTCTGTCATTGTGATTGGATTGTTGGAAGAGTGCATACAGCTACTAAAAAATGCCTTACCCTTTAAACAAAACAGGAATTGTTAGTCCATATATTGCAATATATTTAACTATGTCAAAGTCATCCCATATCTGTCCTACTCTCCAATTGCATCTGATTAGTTAAGAATTCTATTGCTTCCTTATACATTTTACAAAGGGACTAAGTTTTACCTGCAACTTACTTGCTGATGATTTTGACATAGTTGGCCAACTTAAATATATTGCAATATATGGACAAACAATCCCTGCTTTGTTTAAAGGGTAAGGCATTTTTAGTAGCTTAAGGCACAAAATGCTTCAGTGTAAAGAAATATGATCCCTGCTTCTGTAATGTAAATAAGCATTAAATCTATCTTCACAACACCACTGTTAACTCACCTTTCTATAGTTTTTTCTGGACTGAAGACCACAAATGTATTTCTTTCTCTAGCTAAAGTCTTAAGAGTCACTGGTATTATTTTACTCTGCCTTTCTCTTGCAGGGCTGTAACTAACCCTTTAAGATATATAAGTGGAACAAGCAAGTGGAACAAACAAATACAAAGTGAAATGTTGTGTGGAATGATTATAAATGAAGCTTGCTTCAAATGGGATTAGCTGAAGACAAAATTGAAGGTTAGCTAAATGGATAAGTCAATGTCCTTGCCTGGGAATCATCCATAGGCTTGTAAGGGAACCTGTACGGTCATTGCTAATCTCTATTGAATTTTTTTTCCCCAGAAATTCAATAGAAATACATTTAGTACCAAGGGATTGCATAGGTCACAAAGTTCATCACATAAAAATGGACTACACTCTGGTCACACAGTTACAAACGTGCTCCTTTGATTAATTTGGCAGGAGATTTCACAATCTGACTTCCCAAATCCCCTTTATATTGTATTTTTGTAATTGAATGTTTTACTACATGTAGCGCTGTTATTTTGCAAGGTAAACTTTAAAAAAATGAATAAATGGCATTTTCATATTAATTAAATAAGCTGAAAGGAATAATCATTGGAAGATGAACAAGAATATTGTTTTAAAAATGTTTAATTGTCTGTCAAATTGAAGACATAGGATAGCAGTTTCCAGATGCTTTGGTCAAGCCCCCCCCCCTCCCGATGTAAACATTTTTAGAAATTTTTAGCCATATCTAACAAATCTCACTCATATTGATCTTGTACATGTGTCTACAAGAGTATTTAGACAGGCAAATGGCCATTTAGGAGGGAGTGGCCCAGCCCGAAGGCCAGTTAGTGGGAGCCACTAACTGGCCTTCAGGCTGGGCCACTCCCTCCTAAACTACTGCTCCAGACTCTCCTTGGATTCCATTAGTAAGTATTAATGTACAATTACAGTTGTATCTACAACCAAGAAGATGTTTCAGTCTCCAATGAGGCCTTTCTCAAGTCAAGGCAAGTGAAAATTCCTACTAGGAACCAAACATCATGTCAGTTGTACATACATCTGTTAACACACATTGAATTTAATCCTGATTTTGTTCCAAAAGCAACATGATCCAACATTCATGGAAATTCTGCATGTTAGGCTGGGCCACGGGTGAGTGGCTTGCAGGTAGGAGCCTAGGTGCTGTGTAACATCGGGAGTTAAAGGTGCTGATACATAGGAAACATGTTGTAGTGTGGAATGATTTATTAAAGTAAATGCAGGCAAAAACAACTGGTTAGATGCAAAGGAAAAAACAGAAGTCCTTTTACACGGTCAGTGGTCAGATTCAGGCTGCAGACAAGAGTAGTCTGAAGAACTATTGAAGGTCAGGACTGGCAGCAAACTAGGAGAGTACAGTAAACTGGCAGAGGTCAGGGGCAGGCTGAAGGCAAAGAATGGTCAAAGAGACCGGCCAAGGAAGAGGAACAGGAAGAGGAGCAGGGAGCGGAGAACCAGGCAGGGACAAGCACAGGAACAGGTAACAGCATAGGCTCATGAGAAAATATTAGTGACATTCTGATAATTTATATTGCTGGATATATTTGTAAATGGAGAGACCAATACTTGCCTGTGAATGTCAGCTGTATCTAGATGGTTAAAGTACTTGTTTTTTTAAATGTATTTATTTAATGTTTGCATTAAGCCCTATGTGCTTTAATTGTACTCTTGGCCCAACCATTTAATTATCTAAAAAATGTCTAAGCAAGAATGTTGCACAGTCACAGCCTCTGGTATTTTTTTTTTTACGAACCATAAAAATTCAATATTTACAGTCTTGTAATGATTCAATAGCTCAATAGTTCTGTTACAGCAATCACTGTAATCACATAAAATATGAAACATGTACAAGAGTATATCTCCCTCTTTATCCTCTATTTACTATTAATGCTTCTTATATAAGCCACTTGTCCTTACATGCTTCTTCGTATAGGAAAAGACAAAAACAGAGTGTGTATAGAGCACAGCGTATCAGTATGTGGCAGATGTGAATGTAGTTAACACGTCACAGTTCTGATTGGCCAGTCAGTGCTGGTGGGCCATTGCACATGAATAAACTATAGGAGGAAGAATACAGGAGTGGCTGATATATGGAAGGAGAAGGGATATTCGCATAGAGGGCTTTCCCAAGTTGGGCCACTGGGTGTCAATGGGTTTTAATATTAAAGAGTAAATCTGGCTACACACAGGAACATCCGCTCGTTTGTCGATGTCGCCAAATGAGCAAATCTCTCCCCAATATGCCCACATTGAGGTGGGAGATATCGGGCTGATCCAATCATGGGCCCTAGGGATCAGAACGGATTTTTAACCTGCCTGATTGAGATCTGGCCTATTCCAGATGTTTTTTGCTAGAGATTTCCCTAAATGGAGGTGAGTCAATGTGGAGTGCCTTATAAGTGCAGGATATGGATATTAGATCTACATGGGCATTGTGGCCTAGACAGGGAACCAGTTTACAGGTTATAGGGATTAGATAGGTTTCCATTCAAGAGGAGTCCCCTGTGGAAGAAAAAAAGTTCTGGGTGGACTCTCTCAAACTCTATTGGAAGGATGTATCTGCTATTGGTCTTGATTGTGAGTAGGTACTGAAAACTAAATGACTGTTCCTTTATTATTGTTGAATAAATCAGTTCTGGTTAATGTTCCAAGAACCACTGGTGCCCTTTCTTTAGATATATCATTGATTATAGTTAAATTGCATAAGGGCTTACACATGAGAAGCATAGGTCTCATCTGGAGCAAAAATATCTGTAGTAATATAGTAATGGTAGTAGAGAGTAATGGTGCCACTTCATTTACTACAGCCTTACATTAGTGTCAGGAGCGCCTGATGGTGCTCCTCTCCTCCCTCAGCGTTGCATCCAACATGGCAGTGCCCATGACCCACATGGAATGACACTGGCGCGATGATGTCATGTGGGTGACGTGAAATTTGAATACTTACGGACTTCCAGGTCACGGGTTGGATGCCTGATTATAGCGTTTGTCTTGTACATTCCTGGTTGTTCTATAATTCCTATTTAACTGTTTCCTGGACTTCTGACCCTGCCTGGACCTTCACTCTGATATTATTCTGCCTGCCTTTAAACTCTTGCCTGGACTTTGATTTTGATTTAGCCTGAAACCTTTTGTACTGCGATTTTTAACTTTAACCCCTGAAGCTTCCCCCTTGGTCTTGACAATAGCCCCCCTGACAATTAGTAAGTAAGAAGTGCTGCAAATTCATATTTGTTGTCAGACACTTACACTTCTACTCATTTCACTTTATTTCTCTGCTGATGCGTTTCTTCACTAAGTGCATCTTTCTGAAAAGTAAAATCTTTAAACAATAAGCAGTTTTTTATACATACATTTATTTTCTCCCCTGCTCAGCTTGAAATGAAAGTACATATGAAGGCCTGTCAGGAGCAATAGGCTGTTCTCACAAGTCTTAGCAAAGCCCTCTGGTAAGATGAGTCACTTCAAAGTTAGAGCAGGTCAAAGGACTCTTGCTGTTTCCACTTATTGTTGTATGAAGAGCTAAACAAGGCTTCCCAACATTGAAACAACTGTTTTGTTTAACCATTGTTTTCCCAGGAACACACTGATTTAAGAAACAGTATATTGTACTTAAACATGGCTAAATGTTACACACAAACAAAACAATGTAAGTGTCTTCAGCTCCAGATCTAATAACAAACATAAAATGCATTTTTTTCTAATTCATGTACTTAATGTTGTGCACATTAAAATAATTTTAAATGTGGAAAAACAACAAACTTAAAAAATATTGATGTGGAGACATATTTATCGAATTCAATTTGAAAATATTAGAAGTTTTTCTACTTCAAAATAAACTCAAAATTAAAGAAAACTAAAAAGTTTGAAAAATTGAAAAGCTTCAAAAACGACTTCACATTTGCCCAAGACAGCTCCCATTGGGGCATATTTACTAAAGGGCAAAGTGGCTAACGCTAGAAATTTTTCGCATACATTTTAGGGTGGGCTCATGTGCAGGGCATTATAGGATCTCTTTTGTCTTTATTCAGGTTCCTTGGACATTTGTAATAAAAAGTGGCCACTTCAATCTTTTGCACCAACATCCCTAATAAAGATGTCCATACAACTTGAATGTACCCGCCCTATTCAAATTGACCTACGAGTAAGAAGACTAACAAAGTTTTTCTAGGCAGAAGTGATGGCTAGCCTAATTTTGCTTTGAAAAGCTGGCACTGCCAAAGTAACACTAGTGAAAAGTGGCCAGCGTTTAGAATCCAGGACACAACTTCTGGTGAATTAGCATAGTGATAAAAATTTTCACATGGTGAATTGGTGCAAAGTGTGCAAAGTGTTCACTGGCGACAATTTGCCCTTTAGTGAATCTGCCCCAGTGACTTCTACATGATCTCACAAGCTTTTATATTGCATTACAATTAAAATTAATGATTTTTAGTGCAAAACAATCTGACCCTAGTGTGCTATGGGTGGAACTCTTCACTTATTGTAAAGAGTCCAGCAAATTAATTGTAGTCACTTAGCCCCCCTAATGTATGTGAAAAGGAGGGGGAAGTTAAGCTCCTGATGCAAACAGAAAAGGCTGCTAGTTTTGGGAAAGTAATAATAATGGGGGATTTTTAATTACCAATATATTAACCGTATTTTATATACGTTTTGTGCAACAATTTTATGGCACAAGTTGTTGAGGTGCCAACCAGAAAAAAAAATGCTATACTGGATCTATTGATATCTAATGACACAGAACGTATAGCAATTGTGCAAGTAATTGAACCCCTGGGCACAAGTGACCATAATATGTATACAGTATACACTGGGGCAGCAAAAACTGGATTTCATAACATCAATGGTTGTCACTAGTGATGGGCGAATTTATTCGCCAGGTGCGAATTGGCTGTGAATTACCACGATTCGACGGCGGCGAATAAATTCGCGAAACGCCAGCGAAAATTTGCCTGCTGAAAATTTGCCTGCCGAAAATTCGCTGGCGTCAAAAAAACAAAACTAGTTGCGCGCCGAAAATGACGCGATGCACGTCAAAAACGTGCCGTGACTCGTTTCGCAAATGTTTCGAAGCAAAATGGGATAGATTCGCCCATCACTAGTTGTCACTAAAACATTATATCCAATTTTTACTGTTCAGATCAGTGTACACATAGAAACCTCTGCAAATTTTTCTCCATGAATTACAGGGTGCAAGATACAAAAACATGGCATATTGAACATGCCTTGCATGTAGTAAATGGCCCCCAATTGCATATATTCCTCTTTAGCAAGATAACACTAATCAAGCACATTTTAGATGTTTTTATTTCAGAGTAAAATAGCTTTGGAAAATATATCTGGGCTAATACATCTGGCTGTCAGATAATCATCATTGGTTGGCTGAAACAGATGTGATAAAATCGTAGCTATTGGACAAAGGGACCCTTAATTATATTAGTATCTGTCCTACTGACACCAAAAATAAAGCTCTCATCTCTGTTTATACATTTTGTATGCTTATCAGCTGAGGTGGTTTGGCAGAGATCATCCAAGACATTTGTATATGAGGATCACCACGGATAACTATGCTCTGATACAATAAGAAGTTCCTGCATGCGCTCCACAAAATAAATTGAAATGGGTGAATTGGCTGGGAAAAAAATGAAAGGGATCATCAGATAAAAGTTACACACAAGCTGTGCACAATACTATGCCATAACTGCCATGGCCAGCGTCCGCTTGGCTTGTTTAAAGCAAATGAAAGATTAGGGATAAAGTCATAAACATTTGTCTGCACAACCCTATGGAACAAAATAATCTGGGAGCTTGTAAACTGCAGAGAACTGGTGTTGGTTCTTATGATGAAAAAGATTTAAAAGCACATTTATGGGAAGAAAAGCAGTTGAGCCTAACACTACCATGAGAAAGGAAGGATTAATCCAAATGCATTATAATACAGTACAACTTCGTCTTTTTATTCTCTCAACAACGATCAGTGTTTTTCATAAAGATAATGTCAAGGTAAAGCCACAATATGTCTAAATAATGAAGGATTAGTTTGATGGTAATGTTCTTAATTATGGCTTTATTTTGTATGTTATTGCTCTGCATATCCCCGAAGATAGTCTGGGAGAATGCAATCTTTTTTCATAGGCGGGTGTTGTCCTGATATTGCCTGTATTAAACTTGTTTAATTGAGAACATAAACATCCAAGAGATTTGTATCTTGTAAATTAAAGGTTATAAAGCAGCAAGTGGTATCTCTCTTCATTTGTTATACGTTTTCCAACAGATATCATTTAGTTTATGACTTGTCTCAATCTTCGTTGACCTAATTTTCTATTTTACACTTCAGGCTTTTGTTTCTTTCATTGTCATGGTATTTTTAATGTAGAAGAATAAATCATTGCACTTGGCTGGTTTACAAACATTGATTTACTTGGGATAATTTGCTAATACTGGGCCAATCTGAATTGCAACCTATTAGAGATAGTTCTATGGGTTTCTGAACTTGTGAAAATTTACTGAGTTACAATGTGCTTTCTTATGCTGGGTACAAATTATCTTGTGTATAGGAAAGCCGATCCATCTTCAAATTATTAACAGACAAGGCCAATTTTTTTTTTTTTGCTTTAGGACATTTGTATGGGGTAAAGCCAAAACAAGATATGACCAGAAGGGAAGGAAAGCCCTGAAGGGACATGAGACTAAGGTGCAAAAAGAACCAGAAGGGAAGGAAACACCTGATTGCAGATTCATTATAGCGTGAAGTGGTTGTTGCTAGCAACAATTCCCCAGAAACCTCATCCGCAGGGTCATCACTAGGTGTAGAGGACTATTCACTCGTTCGCACCCTATCTCCAGGC
Source organism: Xenopus borealis (assembly GCA_024363595.1). Classification (NCBI taxonomy): domain Eukaryota; kingdom Metazoa; phylum Chordata; class Amphibia; order Anura; family Pipidae; genus Xenopus; species Xenopus borealis. Next base: position 126,827,155 of record CM044438.1, read on the forward strand.
CACTATTTGCTCTGGTGAATGGTCATTACTCCACAAATCCTAAAAAACAAGGGAAAGTTGTGTTCATCACTAATTTTTAAAAACATTAGGCAGGGGTGCAATGAGGCTGTGACCACAAAATACATATAGACAAATACAAGAGATCCTCTGCACTCAACCCATTATCAATATATTTAAGACATTTTGTGCATACAGCTACTAATAAATGCCTGACCCTTTAAACAAAACAGGAATTGTTAGTCCATATATTTGCAATATATTTAACTACGTCAAAATCATCCCATATCTGGCCAGTCCTACTCTCAAATTGCATCTGATTCATTAAGAATTCTATTGCTTCATTATACATTTTACACAAGGACTAAGTTTTACCTGCAACTGACTTGCTGCTTTCAAAGTACAACTCCCAAACTTGGTTGCCCTTTTAAAAAGGGTCATAACTGAGATGACTTTGAAGTAAAGTAAAGGACCGCGAATGAGCCCGCACTCAGAATGTACTTCCAAGATAGCGGATGTCAAGGCACATCATGACAGTCTTTGGCCAGTCACTCCTTGTTGATCGTATTTGTAGCTCATGTTGAAGTGTTACGGGTATAGCCTTCTCAGATGGTGTTTCCTCCATGTGGGTCCCAGTTTCAAAATGGTTCCAGTCTCCAGGTGCTCTCCAAACTCTGAGGAACTCTGATGATTATTAGTCCCATGGGAGCAGTCTTTTGAAATCACAACCCAAATATTGTGAATCAGCCGGACTCTTAGGTTAAATTAATTTCACTTTATTGTGTAAAAAGAAGCCCAACTCATTTCATATACACTAACATGTTAGGAATCAGCCAAATTACTCAGGTTAAGATAAATTAATTTCACTTTATTGTGTAAAAAAAAAAGCCCAACGCGTTACATTTGCGTTAAACTAACGTGTTGGGCTGATTCACAAAAAATAAAATGTTGATACTCCTCTACTTGACTTGTATAGAATTTTTTAGGTGCCAGATTATTTCATTTAAATGTTTGAGACTTTTTGCAAACGCTAAATGTCAAAAAATCAAGTAATAGAGAATGTGGGCTTTTTTTCTTGTTTTCACCAAAAATAAAAGCTTAATTTTAATAAACTTATTCCTATGAGTTAAATAGTAAAATATCTAATGTGTTAAATAATAAAATTGGGTTTTGACAGAGTCTCAAAGTAATGTTTCTAAAACTCATTTTATTTAGGGAATTCCTTTCCATTGACACAAAATGCTTACACTGAAAGATCCAGTCCATTTGTATGGCTAAATGAAATCACTTTTTGACAGCTGACCACCTAGTCTAACTGCTCCAGACCAATTTGTTCTATTACACAAGATGACAATGGAATTGGTTTTTATCTCAGAACATCAGACTTTCTGGATTTTGTTTCTTACCAATATGCTTTAACAGGCATCAGGATTTTTGAAAATGCATTTTTGTAAAACATTTTCTATTGGCATTTCTATTCCATATTGAAGTTGGGAAGTGTTGAAAGCTGGGTTTTAGCTTGATTAATGCAGCCTCTGAGAGTCTAAACTTCATCTTGGCAGACTGTCCCTATAGATATTTCATGTCTTTTTATCAGCTCCAGAGGAGTAAACAGGTAAACCTGCCAGAAAACTGTTTGAGTGAACATAGAAGTATTTTGCTGACATAAAAAAGAACATCATTATCACTTCTCCTTGTAAATAAAAAGATGAACATTATCAAATAGATGTTCGTACATTTATCAAGAGTCTAGCATTAATGTAATAAGGATGCCACTTTGCAAGATCCTTCACCAGAAGAACTGTGAAAAGATGCCGTGTGGATCTACTTAATTAACTGTTAGCTGCAACAAAATGTTTGCTGCAACAGTAGCACAGCCGTTTTCTCACTTAGATGGTGCCGTCATTTGTCATAGATTTCTGCAATCATTTATTTATATATTTTACAAAATTGCATTTCTAGAAAATACAAAAATATAATCTGTTGACTTTATTCAGGGGGCAGTGGTGTTGCTTTCCTATGTCACGTATACTGGAGATCACAAAGGAAGATCTGTGAAAACAAGGCAAAAGTTGTGTTATAGACTTCACTGTAAGTGATGCTTTGCTTAGTAGTCATAGATGTTTACAATGTCTATTAACAATGTAGGTCAAGAACATAGTTTCTAATGGTGAACAATAAAGGGTACATTACAATTAGTTCCCACACTATCTAGATAGCATGTATCTTGATTTTCCTATTAGGGGGATATTTAGGAGCTGGAAAGAGTGCAGAGATGTGTAACCAAACTGGTGAAAGAAATGGAAAACATTTGAAAGACTAAGATTTGTAAGACTACGAAGAAGGGGGTTATTTTCTGTGTAGAAAACAACTTGTGAAGGAACATGATTACTCTCCACAATTAAATTTGTGGATATTGAAAAAGTATATGAAAAAAAGCTCAATAAACCATGGGTCACCTGTTAAGTCTAAGGAACAGAACTTTCATTAGAAACAGCCATGGTGATTCTTCATGGTCAGGACCGTGAGGCTGTGAAATACCCTGCCAGGTGATTAAAAGGGATTTGTAAGCATTCTTGGAGTGAGTCCTTAAGGTGAAGACTGATTGTGCTCAAAGAAGGCAAGAAAGTAAAACAGAGTGACAAGGGATGAAGAATCAAGGTCAGGACAGGGCAGGAACAGAAAAGGCAAAGATAAATAGCATTTGGAAAAGAACAGTTGGATAATCAGTGACTGGAGTGGAGCAGGAAGTAGTGGAATAATAAGCTTTGCAAGAAAGGATGGTGTGGGCCAAGACAGGGACTGGAATAGAATACAGAAGCAAGACTAGAGCATGAGTGAACAAGGGCAGGACTAGGAACAGAGACCAGGAACAGAAGAGCTATGGATCAGTCACAGTACTTATGAAATAAGGCCAATGCTCAGGCACCAGCTGTGAGAAGGGCTGGGCTTTTATAGGGCAGAGTCAGCCCTGATTGGCTGACCCACCTAACAAATAAAGTTGTTAACCAATAAGGTTGCAGACCTAGAGCAACAGTTGTAAGGGAGATGAGCACATGCTGGCTGCTCTCTCAACCTAACAATGAAGTCCTAGGTTCAAGCCTAGCAGAGCCTTACAGTGATGCTGTGAGCTTAAGATATACAGTCAGTTTAGTATAGGCCAATATATACTTTATATATATTTGTTTATATTTGAAAGTGTACTGCATAGTTCTCTATTAGTGATGGGCGAATTTATTCGCCAGGGGCGAATTCGCGGCGAACTCCTGCGATTCGCCGCTGGTGAATAAATTCACGAATCACCAGCGAAAAAACGAGTCGCGCATCGTTTTTGACGCAACGCGACGAAAACGACGCGACGCGTGCCGAAAAGCGTCCCGTGACTCGTTTCGAATTTTTCGCCGATTCGCGAATTTTTCCGCGAAGCGAATCTCGGGAGATTCGCCCATCACTATTCTCTATAGGTATGTGTATATAAATGCAATGATGATCATTAGAAGGGGTTTAACTGGATGGAATTTTGTCTTTTTCAACTATGTAACTACATGGATCATTTAAAAATAGAAACAAAAGTTATGGGAGATTCATTCCAAACAAAATCTTGTTTGCCTGTGCCTTTGCTTGTGTGATTATTCTCATTTTACATGGGACATACATGGCTTGCATTAGGGATCCAGGATTTGTTCAAGATTCAGTCAGGTTTGGGTCTTTTTAAGAAGGATTCGGCTGAATCATTCTGCCCGGCTGAACCAAATCTGAATCCTAATTTGCATATGCAAATAAGGGGTGAGGAGGGAAATTGCGTGTCTTTTTGTCACAAAATAAGGAAGTAAAAAATGCTTTCCCCTTCTCACCCCTTATTTGCATATGCATATGGGGGGTTCTGTATTCTTTCTTTCGAGAAGTATTCAGGGGTTCGGCCGAATCCAAAATAGTGCATTTGGTGCATCCTTAGTTTGCATTAAATCATTCTGTTGGTATGTGGACAGCTGCCCCTATAAAAGCTAACTGGCTAACTGAGAAATTGTTCACTATTGTTTATTTGTAACCACATTGATAAGTTACTACAATTGGGGAATCTGGAGGGGGAGATCTCTAACTTGTTTCACACCAAATTCTCCTGGAATGTATTTTGTACCTCTGACCTCTTATACTAAGGGAATTACCTCACCGACTAATTCAATCCAGCCTACCTTGGTTGCTACTAATGACCCTTCCCAGTGCTGAGTCAAGTTTCTTTCATATTTAAAATGTTATATAGTAGATTTTCAAAATTGTCATCCAGGACCAAACAGATATGGATAATAAATGCCCTTCCTTTAGTATAATTTTATGACTAGGATCTTAATGCCAATTACTTGATCCAATAACCAACAGCACATTTATATCCCAGGATTTGTGTTCTGTTTTTAAGTAACAGCAAAAGACACCGGGTTTTTCATGTACAAATTAGGTATCGACATCTATAACAATTTCTTCTCCGTGCGGCTTTTCCTTTATACCTTTCATATTTGTGCCAAATAAAACGTTTCCCTTTCTAATTGAAATTTACACAAGCTGCCCTCTCACATTACCTTTTCAAAACGTATCTTTGTAGCAGCAGACTCGAAACAGTATGTTTGCTTCTAAGACATGCAACATCAAAAACCATCTACTGCACTACACTTTTAGAGTTTTGGGTGACAGCAGGTCTTTTTTTATGAAATTATTCGATGCAGAACCCCCCCCCATAGGAAGATAAAACATGAATTATTTCAGTTTTTTCTCCATGAAGTACAAATAGAACTAATTTATAATTGGCTGCAAATCTCGGTATATAGAAGGCGGTTTAAAAAATATGTAATATTATTCTGGATGGAGATCAAAAGCATGATTTCTTGTCAATAGCATAAGTAGCATAAGTGGTCATATTTTTTGCTCTTGCTGGGTCAATACATATATTAGGAATTACATTTAAAAGTGCTGACCCTTGCTGTTCAGGGCTGACGTTCTAGTAAACAGCCACGGTTGTCTTAGCAAATCTTCAATCACTAAATTGCTAATGGCTTAGGGGACAGGCCATGAATTCATTGCCTAGTAAGTGAGATGAAAAGCATGTTGCATTGTATATAGGACACACACATGATGTAAAATTGCTCAGTATGTCATTAGTCATCATCATTTTGCCTTTATTTACATTTCTAACTGGTGATGAGCAAAAATTTTAGCCAATCTTGGCCGTGAAAATGACTTTCAATTGTTGAGCATCAAAAAAATGATGTCACCCATAGATTCCAATGCATTTTCAGCAAATTTTCAAAATGAGTCAGATTTTGATCACTATTTATAACCATGAAAACAACTAGGGGATTGGCTGCTATGTGGTTATGGACTAAAATGCTGCATTCATTGGCACATAACATAAGAGATATCGCTGTTGATCTGAAGAAAGGATCAATAATTTGTATTTTACAAGTTACAAAATGTATGTATCTATCTGATGTTGCCAAGGTAGCTACTTAGTGGCAATGTTAGCAAATAGGGATAAGCAAATCTGTCCCGTTGAGCTTCACTGAAAAATTTTCAAAATTGCAAAATAGGGAAACATTTGTGAAACACATTGAAGTCAATAGGTGAAATTTTTTTTAAGGCAAATGCATAAAGGTCAGTGGGTGTTTTTCTTTTGAAGACTTTTTTGTCTCAACAACTTTTTTGTCTCAGCAACTTTTTGCCCAAGTGCATTTAAGTTTCAGCAACATCCATGTCTGCTAACAAAAATTTGTAAATTATCCTTGTTGTTAAAAAATTTAGGGTAAGTTACCTTTCTGTGCTCATCAAGGTTTACTTCAAAGTTAGGCAGATATGACATTCTCCTTGGGTTCCTTGAAAATAATTATGATAAAAGGACAAAATACCTGAATTATAAAGGTCAGACACTTTGCTAGGTGCCAAAATGGGACTCTATAAAAATGCTATTCAGAGAGCACTGGCACCTTTCCAATGTTTTGTTGAATCTAAAATATAGGGTATATTTAGGGTTGCCACCTGTCCTGTTTTCAGAAGGGCTGGCCAGGAATCTCCAATATTAACACAGCAAACATCATATTGCCACTCACCACATCATAACCCCAGCTCTGTGTTGTAACTGCCCCTCCATGACATCACTGTCCAGCCCAGTGACCCCCCTGACTAGACTTAGCAGCATAGCAATGAAGCAACCCTAGACATATTAGGGTGCCTAGTGTACCTGTATGTGCACCAACACAACAACTGGCATTTTATATGTGCAGGACAGGGTGCAAAGTACAAAGAATAGGCACAGTGCATCAAGGTTTTTTGTACTTTTCATCCTCCACATAGAATGATGTTGGCAGGTTTCCAAAATGGGTGCATTTTGAATAAATAGAGATGGAAGGGCAGGAGGAGGCAGCTATTAGCTCTGTGCTAAAATTTGTGGAATATTCTTTTAATGGGACTCTGCCAGGTAGAAATTCATTCAAAAGTGGTGGGTGGAGAGGGGTACGTGTGCTTCCTACCCTCACCCCCCCTACCATGTGATGCAACGTAGGGGGTGGCAGGATGTGGAGCCCTATCAGGGCAATGTTCTTACAGCAGTAATGAGGGGATAAGCTGCATTTGATTATGCTGTGCTCTTCACTAAATGTTTTATCTGAAGCAGATGAAAGCATTGCACATTTCAGTGTCCAGGGGGTGAAAGTGCTTAGAAAATGAGCACTGAGAAATGTGCACTTACTGTATGTTTATGAAGGTTTTTGTTCATCCAGGTCATGGTATACCTATAGTAATAAGTCAAATCAACTGGCCTTGCTGTATTTTTTTAAGACATATCACAAGTCATATAACTGGCTTTCTCAACTCAGAATGACCTGTAACAAATATTTGTCATTATATATCCTGAAATCTTACTCCAATCAGCATAATCTGTGTAGTAAAACCAGCACGGGCCAGAAGAGGTAAAATGTTTGATTGTATTAGCTTGAGCTATGAGGTGTTTCCTACAGGAACCAACCCACATGGACCAGTAACTGCTATTTGAATCCCACAATCCACTAGATCCCAAACTGTGGGTTATCAAAACACTACAACATAGACCAGACATGATCTCCACAAGCACAGAGGCTTGGGCAAGAGTTGGGACCTTAAGACATATAGGTATCCAGACTGGACCTTTGTTAAATTTGGGAGAAGGAGAAAGAACAATACCAAAACTATGAGTTAAGGTGAAAAACAGGAGAGGCAAAATAACTTCCCATATATTTCTGGGGTGTCCAAAAAACTTAGAAGGATCCTTAATTGCACTGCATATCAGTCTGATTTAAATCACACACTGAGGCAACAACTGGTTCATCTAAAAGCAAAAATGTAAGAGGAGCAACATGGTGTATGCAGTGCAGTACAGTCAGGAGAGCTTGGACTTGTAATAGAAACCAAACAGCCATTACACAAACAAATGGTGCCAGGACTGCCAGGTTCACATTCTGGACAATAAGAAGGATTGGTTCAAAAGAAGGGTCAGAGAAGCAATATACTGTAAAAAATAAAAAACAAGTTTGAACAGAAGGGGGGGGGGGTGCGACAACTATTATCTGCCACATACATTGCAGTTTTGGCACCATTCACTGGATGGTTTAATAAAACCTCATAGCTCCAATCGTGCTAATACAATCAACACATTAACTTCATGAGGTATTTGACCTGTGCTGGTTTTACTAAACAGATTATTCTGATTGAAGCAAGATTTCATGGTATCTACAACCACAAATATTTGGTGCAAGTCATTCTCAATTAAGAAAGTCACTTGGATGACTATGAAAAACATCTTCAAAAAAAAAAAAGTCAAGTTGACATTACCTCAGATAGATGTGCTCTGAGTACTCTTGGGCTTACATTCCTGGGGTCTTAAATAGTTCATAGTGGTAAGCAAAAATTTTCTCCAGGTTGCGCTGATAAAAAGACACCCAATGAATTCAATGGGCGAAAAAAATGACCATATGTCAAAAAAATTTGTTGAGTGTCAATAAAAATGGTTACCCATAAACTTCAATGCATTTAACAAATTTTTAGCCATTTCACAAATGTTTGGTGATGTGAAATAGGTCAGATTTGCCCATCAATAATGATCCCTAATATGTCTTCCACTCTGAATGAAATGTATGCAGGCAAACACATACTGTATGGTGATATGATGTGTGCAATAAGTACAACATTTATAGACTATAGGGCAGGTTTAATAAGGGTCGAAAAGAAAATTTTAAATCAAAAAAATAAAAATTTCGAAGTAATTTTTGTGTACTTTGACTATTAATTTTGAATTGAAAAAATTTTATTAGAATTTTAAAATTCGACCATTCGAAAATTGAAGTACTGCAACCTTAAACCTGCCGAACTGCTGTTTTAGCCTATGGGGGACCTCCTAGAACCTTTAAGGACTGTTTTTGAAAATTTTTGAAAATCAAAGATTTGATTCAAACGATTTTTATTCGATCAAAAACGTAAATTTCTGATAAAAAAAACACTTAAAAAAAAGTGATGGTCGAATTTCGCAGTTTTTTAACTTTGAAATTCAACCCTTAATAAATCTGTCCCTAATTGTACACAATTTTAAAATTGTGTACAAATTACGCAATTAAATTTGACACTTTGCTAATTGTACGCACATCATAGACAGGGTTCAAAAGTTATGACTATAGCACAGACGCCGCTTATTTGGGCCTTTACAATGAGGACAAACCTGTAAAAGGCTTTCTTTCCCTTCTACAGTCAGACCCCTTGGAGGACCTTCCTTCTCTTTCCTGGTCACTGGCTTTTGCTTGATCTGTTATTATCCCCTCTTTCACTGCCTTTCACTACTTCAGATCTATACATATTTGGTGCTCTTATTAGCCTCCCTGGGGGAAAAAGCCATAAGGCTGCATTCATTCACAAATACTACAGCAGTATTCCATACTGAATGAAAAGTGAAAAGTAGAAAATGACTTTCAATGCCCTGTACCACGTCTCTGGCTGGAGGATTTGCAATGTGCACCTGACACTACATTAACTATTATTATTGTGTATCATTTGACTTCTGTATTCATTGGAGGCTGATTCCCCTTAAGATTAAATTGGCTATAATAGAGAGGCAAGGTCTCTGAAATCTCTCTGAAGATAAATGGATATCATACATAACACTGTGTTGCAAGAAATGGAATGCATATTAAAAATATATTATTGTAAAGAATATTAAAAGAATATTAATGAAGAAACATTTTGCACTGTGGTATATAGTATATATATTTTGGACTAATGTTTCCTACACAAATGTACAGTAACATGTAGGACTGCTGTGTACAAGAACACAGATTGCCTTGCTCTAGAGAGCAGAATTTTGGGAAGAAATTGGGTTTTAGCAATCCATTTCTATTATAAGTAATATTTTATGGAAAGAACAGCATGGACTGGATGTGGAAGAATAAACAAGTTAATGGGGAGCAGTGATATTCTAATATGCACACTGAAACATAGTGTTGTTCTAGAGACTAAGAGAAAAAATTGAGCAAATAAAATAATACCAGTTGAGGTGGTAGATAGATTTATTGTGGACTAATGACCCCATCATTTATATACAGAATGTAGCTGCACCCTGACACAGGGTAGGAACAAGGAAATATGGTCCTTACTTTTGCATTCATAGTTGCTGTCTACAATAAAGTGTAAACAATTTGTCTTAATAAATGAGCATCTGGGGATTTCTGTAATAAACGTTCACAGACTGAGAACATTTATTGAATGGAGGCTCACCTTTGCGTAAATGCCTACTTATATACGAAAGAACCATCAGAGAAGATGCTTTGTAGTTGAAAAAAGGTTAATGGGGTTGAAATGAGTGTAATATATACTATTTTATTTCTGCTCAAAGACTGTGTAAAACTAGATATGCACTTAGGATCCTGTGCACAAGCATGCTCAAACCTTCATGACTTCACCTTCTTTGTTGCTTATTGTTGTTGTTAACCCCCTCTTTGCTACATATACTGTATGGCAATTCTGTAGGTTGATGCATCAGTTTTTGGAAACAGACCCAATCTTATGCTATTATATATAGCTAGGTAGGAGCCAGTGAGATAATTGTTTGGAGAGGTCAAGGAACAAACAGGATAGTAGATAAAATTTTCAAGATAAAGCAATTTTAAGAGCACACTAATGATTAATTGATATTTAGTCATTTACAAACAATTACAAACTCAGTGCAGTGTGCCGAGTGCAATTTCACCATGTTTTTTGTCAACAAAGTAGCAATTTTCCAAGAAATCTAGCATCATTGAAGCTGTGTGTGTCTACTATAGTTGCTTCCAATGCATCAAAATGAATGCAAATTAGACGTGAGTTGCAAATAAAGGGATTCTGTCATGATTTTTATGGTGTAGTGTTTATTTCTAAATTACACTGTTTACACTTCAAATAATTCACTCTACCATGTAAAATTTAATTCCTAACCCAACAAGTGTATTTTTTGTTGTTGTATTTTGGTGCGTAGGCCCTCAGGTAATTTTGCCGGGTCATGTGCTTTCAGAAGAAGACTTTGCTGCACTATGGAACTGCTTTCTGGTAGGCTATGTAACTGAAGGAGTCGCAGTGGGACATGGATTTTCACAACTGAGTGCTGTTCTTATAGCTACTTTTATCTGGTTTTCTTCCCATTTGCTGATGGGATGCTGGGGGGGGGGATAATTTCACTCTAACTTGCAATGCAGCAATAAAGAGTGATTAAGTTTATCAGAGCACATGACTGGGGGAACCTGGGAAACTGACAATATGTCTAGCTTCATATCAGAATTCAAAATGAAATATTGAAAAATCCATTTGCTCTTTTGAAAAACATGTTTTCCCATGAAAGTAAACCTTTAAGATTTTTGTTGTGCGGAGTGGTCATTTCCAGCATGCGGTGCTAAAATGTTATTAGCCTGTGATTACTTTAGTCTAGGTCTGCTGGCAGCTACTGACACGACCCATTGTGGGAACTCAGGAATTACCACATGCTCAAGATGTAGATAGCTCCAGGGTTCCCCAGAGTCAATCTGTGCATGTGCATACAAATAAGCAGAAGGGCCATGCCAGGCACAATGGCCTTAGGGCAACTTTAAGAAAGTATAAGGATTACTACGTACTGTAGGTAATGAACTGTGCTTATTGATGTCTTTTTCCAATTGTTTTACATACCTTTTGTTACCCTGTTCCCTGACACAAACCAGTGTCCCTGTTGAATAGGGATGGCGCGAACCGCGGAAAAAAAGTTTGCGAACATGTTCGCGAACTTCCGGAAAATTGCGAACGGTTCGCGAACCCCATAGACTTCAATGGGAAGGCGAACTTTAACAGCTAAAAAAGACATTTCTGGCCAGAAAAATGATTTTAAAGTTGTTTAAAGGGTGCAACGACTTGGACAGTGGCATGCCAGAGGGGGATCAAGGGCAAAAATGTATCTGAAAAATCCATTGTTGACACAGCACTGCGTTTTGTGCTGTAAAGGGAAAAAAGTCACTCAGGTGGTGGTTGTGGAGACTGTAATATTATGGATATTTAGACAGAATGTGAACAAGCTCACACAGCTAGATGGCAGTTGTTTGAAGAACACACTGGGCAAAAAATGCCTACAGGGCAAATAATGGCTACAAGGTCAACGTATACACTACTACAGCGGTGGATACGGATTACGTAAAATATATTATGGCTGCTTGAAAAAAGTCACTCAGGTGCTTTTTCTGGAGAGGGTAATATTATGGATATTTAGACAGAATGTGAACAAGCTCACACAGCTAGATGGCAGTTGTTTGAAGAACAGTAGATTACTAGCCAGCAAACTTACTATCCACTGTCCCCCACTGTCCCTGAAATCACTAACAGCTCTCTCCCGTCCCTACACTATCTCTTCCAAGCACACACAGGCAGAGTGAAAAAACGCTGCAGGGCTTCGGTTTTTATAGGGAAGGGGAGTGGTCCAGGGGGTGTGGGGGTGGTCCAGGAGGGAGAGCTTACTGATTGGCTGCCATGTATCTGCTGGTCTGGGGGAGAAATGGCAAAAAAAAAGCGCCAACTAAGGCGAACCCAAATTGGCGAACGTCGCGCAACGTTCGCGAACTTCCCGCGAGCGCGAACAGCCGATGTTCGCGCGAACAAGTTCGCCGGCGAACAGTTCGCGCCATCCCTACTGTTGAACAAATAAAGAATATATTAAAAATGTCAGCTTACCTTTTATAAAAGGTAATGACAATATATTTGCATTTCCACACAACTGATCCAGATGAGGGATATAACAGGTGCATATTCAGTGTAACTTATCACCATCAAAGGAGAAACTGAAAATCCCAATAACAAATTTGACAACAAAACCCATCAATCTAGAAGGGTTTCTCTATGTTCCTGGAGTTAGTGAAGCAGATTTGAAGGAAGATTAATGCTGAGATGTGAGAACAGGGCAAAGACATATAAGATGAGTAGTCAAAGCAATGAAATGTCTTCAGTAGATCCATTTAAATGTCTCTCCAGGTCATTGCCTGCTCCTGATTCTACTAATTATTGTTATGGCCCTTGCTTCCAGCTATATTTATCAGAATATTTTATGCTGTTTGAAGCAAAAATGTGAATTGCTTCACTGTATTTCTCAAATGAAATTCTGTTCATCTTCACAGTTAGAGAAAACAGATATCAGCTTTTCCTAAGTGGCTCTGATCTCAGCTAATTACAATGCTGAGCGGGGGCATAAACATTCACTAATAATTTTAACATTAGCTTTGCTGTCCAACAATAATACAGCAGCTTTATATTTTTATAAAGTTATAATTATTTTAATAGGACTGACATACCACATTTTGGCTCCCAACAGAGCATACATACAGTATTATAGAACTGAAAACCTATAGTTTTGTAGATAGAAGAATAGTCTGTGAATATGAAGGCATCACTATTGATTCATCAGGACTATGATAGTGCAACACATTGCCTTTATTCACCTCTTCCAGTTAAGGAAGCCTCAGCCTGAGCCCCCTTATTTTCTTGGAGTAAGGGGAAAATAAGACTACACCCTAATTTTGACATGTATTGTCTACAATATAGTCTTCTACAAAGGTTTCAGATAAGTTGCAGTTGCCTAATTTGTAATTACCTGCTGCTAAAAGATAAAAAGTCAGGCAGACTAGGCAATAGAGTTTGCATTTTCTTGGAGAATATGCCATGAAATAATCTTACTTGGGTACAATATACAGTATAATAAAAATGTTCATGGCTCCTTTGATGTACCTCTAAAACGTTGCCCCAACATATGTGCAGGAAAATATTAATAGAATTTATGTTTATTTTGGGTAGAATAGTGATCTGTCCCATTTCGCTAAAAAAATTCTCAAAACTATGAGAAAAAATGTGAAACATTCACAAAACACAAAGTCCATGGACAACATTTAGTTCATGGCAACATTTTGATTGTGGCAACTTTTTTGTAGCAAGATATATTAAAAGCAAAATTTGAAAAATCTCACTATTTTCTGAAAACTACTTTGACCAAATATGCACAGACTTTCCCCCCTATTTATCGATAAATGTTCTGAAAATTTCTGTGCGGAGAAAAATTTTGATAAAACCATGAAAGAAATATTCATACTAATTTTTCGGATTTGTCACTGAAAACTGAGTTTTTTCGGTTTTAACACCTGAAACCTCAGACTTTATAAGATTTGATGCCCAAAAATAACAAAGTCTTCAGATTATTGAACAAGACCCAGCACAGATCAGGATCTCAAGGGGAACTCAGCAGGACTCAGTTGGAGTACTTTTTTATCCGGACTTTTACTACGGACTTTAATAAATCTCTAAAAAATTTTGTTTTTTCCTACAAGTATATCCTACTATTTGTCCATTATATAAATGCTGTACTTCCTAAATTTAAATTTTTAAACAGGTCTAAATGTAACCTATAACTGGCCAAAAAAAAATTGGAACCCTTTTTTAAAAGCTGGAAACATATAAATGTGAATGAAGAGAGATGAAGAAAGAAAGATATAAGAAGGCAGAGAGAGAGACATGATGGTAGAAAAGGGGAAATATAAAGAGAGAGGTTGGATCAGTACAGATACATAGGGGCAGAAACAAAAACTTCGAATTCAAAAGACCAACCGAAATTAAGTTCAAAAAGGTCCATTTTCGATTGAATAGATTCATATTCAATTGAATTTGAATAGTTGGAATAGAATTGATAGCACGTTTCATTGAATTCGATTCAAAGTTTTCCCCCCCAAAAAACTTCAAATTTTCAAAGTCCATCATTTGAGTCCAAATAGGTTCTAGGAGGTCCCCCATAGGCTAAAACAGCAATGTATCAGGCTTTAGATGGTGAATGATTGAAGTCAAATTTTTAAAGAGACAGTTTATGATCATTTGTAGCTATGTAACTATGCAATTTTCAAAATTCAAATTGTAAAAATGTTTGCAAATTCAAATCAAATTTGGACTATTCCTTAGTTGAAGTACACAAAAATAGCTTGAAATTCAATTTTTTTAAATTCAAATTTACCTTGATAAATCTGTCCCATAGAGTTGGAGAGGAAAAACAGTACTACAGAGTGAAATTAAATTTGAACTTAAATTTGCCAAAAATTGTACAGCCACCTCCTAAAGAAAATTTAAACACAATGATTTAAACAGTTAAACACAATGATACTGACTAATGACATATTCAAGTATGATTAATGTGGACTGAGCCCATGAAGAATACTTAAACATAGTTCGAAATATTTGCACTAAACAACTATCCAATTGTTGGTTTCCATTTGAATTTAGCATAGAAATGGTGGAAATTACAGTCTTGTGCAAATCTGTCCAATCTGAGGCATTATGATGAATGTCAGTGAGC
>CM044438.1:126844567-126865475 GCA_024363595.1 Xenopus borealis
CGAATTTTCGGGAGCGTTTCGCTGAAACTTTCGCCATCGGAATGTCGGAAATTCGCCGCGAATTCGCATACCACTATAATTAATCTCACAAATCCGAATGATTTTCATTAACCTTAGTAAATAAGAAAATTATAAGTCATATATCAGCAATATATAAAAATGATATTGCTCTTCATAGCTTACATTATTCAAAGAAGGACATATGCATAATTTGTGAATTTTGCTGGAAATTCATGAATTTTCGGCGAAGCAAAACAGGATAGATTTGCCCATCACTAGTAGTGATGAGCAAAACTGCCATATTTTGCTTCTTGGAAAATTTGCAAAATGAACATTTTTTTTTTGCTTGCATTTTTTTATCCTGCCAAATGCATTGGAGTCCATAGACTTCTAAAATGGAGTGTTGAAATTCAAGTTACATTATAATGAACTAAGAAATTCACCATCGGAAAAATCTGCGTCAAAATTTTTTTGCTACACATCAGAATAGTCACCCGCATTAAACTTGTTGCACATCAAAATTATTTATAATTAAATACAATTAAGAAAGAAGAAAAGAAAAGCAATCCCTAAAATTCACCATTTTCCAGAATGCATTAACATTCTAAACAATTTAGCAAATTATATTAAACAGTATTTTATATTGCTTGTACTTACTTGATAATGCTATTCACATAGAATTCCCAATGCCAAAAGTAGTATTTGCTCTGCTAGCTTCCGTATGTTAGCTGTCCAAGTGTCATTGTTTAATGGAAATTACAGCTTCTTGATGCATATAAAGTTTTATTCTGTTTTCTTCCACAAAGTTATCTTGTCATTGTCACAAATTTTCTGGTCCATGAAAATGTGTTTTTTTTATGCTTCACATATTCATTACTTACAGTCATGAAGTATGGAGTATGCTTTACTCATGTGCTTAGCGATTCACTGCTTTTTACAGATAGAACAGAAACATGCTCCAGTTGACAATGCTAAATTCAGCTGCAAGATAAGAGGAAATTAAATTCAAAGTTATTAATTGTTAGCCATTTTAATTAAAGAGTTTAGAAGTTTTTGTCTATAAGTTTAAAGTCAAAAACATTAAAATGTAAGAGCATATCATGGACTAATCAATCAGGACTGAGCACCACAATCAACATTTACACACACACACACATACACATATATATATCTATTTTACAAGATATTGATGGCTTTTGTGTATTATATAATACACAAACTGAAAAAAAAAAACATTTTGTCTCCCATAAACCTCAATACATTTTGGCAAATTTTCACAGTTTCACTAATTTTCTGCAAATTAAAACAGGGTCACCTATAACTACCCATTAGTGATATTAGATCTTTTTTAAACCAACTCATTTTCATTAAAACCATGATTACAATAAAGTTATCAAAAGATCTGATTATAAGATGCACAAATGAAAATAACCATTGAGCAGATCACACAGTTTCTACATTTTTGTGTTATGCAAGTGTTACCATAAATCCATGTCTGATTTTTATATATAATAGACTTTAATATGAGGCACAAAAATATTTTTTGCAAGTTTATGATTTTTTAGATTATTTAGCAATATGGGCAAAGATTCTCGAGCTTTCAGTCAAATATGACAAAAATAATTTTCTTTTCCCAGAAAGGAGAAAGAACAAATGTTTGAAGATAGTTCCTGTAAATACTGTTTGATGTTCAAAATGCAAAACATACCTGTGGCCCTAGAGAAGAACATTTTAACATAATTTAATTTTTAAACTATTTTCATAAATGTGTTTAGAGCTATGTATCTATATCTGCAACAGTCAGATATCCAAGATTCTGAATGATGATGCAACATGGAATTAATTAGTTTCAAAATTTAATTTATCATTAAAATGCAAATCAATCATGTATATTTTTTGGAATTTTGTTTTGGGGAAGAAATCTCCCACAAAACTCACAAGGATGCAATCTGCCATGGTGTGACTGTTTTGATCAACTGAAAATTCACTTAAACTTTGGAAAATGTGTTGATTAGTGATGGGCGAATTTATTCGCCAGGGCCGAATTCGCGGCGAATTCCCATGATTCGCCGCTGGCGAATAAATTTGCGAATCACCAGAGAAATTTCGCCAAGCGAAATTTCGCCAAAAAAAACGAGTCGCGCGCAGGTTTATCAGTGGTCAAAGTAAAAATTTTAATTTCAAATTCGAATTTTAAACTCTCAAGTTTTTCTATGCATAAAAAGTTCAAATTTGACTTGGGAATAGTTAAAATTTGATTCAAGTTTTTAAAGAAATTCAAATTTGATTTTCCAGATTCATCACTCACTGGCCCTTTAAGAACTCAAATTCGACTGTTTGCCATCGAAAACTTGCCAAAATGCTGTTTTAGTCAATATAAGCTGTCCCAGGACCATTTTGAAGTTGTTTGCAGCCTTCTTGAATTGAGTTTTTAAAACTCAAATGAAATATGATTCAAATTTGATTTGAGTTTTCCGGTTGATCTTCTTAACCCGAGTTTGTAAAATTCAATTTTTTTTGTTAAATTTTGAATGGTCATATTTTGAGTTCATTGGAGTTTATCTGAGTTCCAAAACCTCACATGAACTCGAAATTCACTCTTTGATAAATTAATCTCTAGTTATTGATTTAATGCATTTGGAGTGAAAAATATGTTGCATGAAAATTATTTTTGATGCCCAAAAAAGAAAATTTAGAGAAATAAGTCAATATTTTTATGAAGTTATCTTCATACTTCTCAAATCCCCTTTAAAGCACTGGATAGGCAAGTGCCATTCTAGCAAAATACAAGTGCAATTCATGCAAATAATCAATAAGGGGCAGATTTACCAAGGAATTGAAGTGTTTTTTTGATCAAAAATGGATTGTTTTCGAGCGAATAGGTCAGTTTTCGATCGAATTAAAATTGTTTGAATTGTTCAATTGATTTTTTCAATTCAAATGAATTTTTTTCAATTGGAATCAAAGTTTGGCCTATTTGATAGTCCAAATGCTCAAAAATTACTTTGAAATTCAAATTTTTTAATTCTAATTTTCACTTCGACCCTTTATAAATCTGCCCCTATGTGCTAGACCAAAAAAAGTTTAAAAGTACATTTAAAAAGTGTATCCTTTAAAATCAGCTAAATAAGTATTTGTCAAAACATCAGGTGGAGGACTTCACAAGTACTAAATTCACATGAAGGATTCAAAGTTCGATTGAATTTTCAAAAAGATTCTAATTAAAATTTTTGACTGTTTTTTTATACTCTATCGTTCAACCAATCGAATTGTGGTAAAATCGAATTCGACCCTTAGTAAATCTGCCCCTAAGCATAAACAGATAAAGCCAGGTTCTAATCAAATTCAGCTGCACCATTTTTCTTTAATAACATTGCAGAGAAGATGATATCAGAGATGGAGCATTCTAACCCTGCTTGCTATTGTGTTTTACAGCAAAAGGGGAATAGGGAATTTGGGGGGCCCCATTTATAAATAGTTCCCCTATTCTGAAATTTGATTACAGTGTAATATCTAAAACATTATTTGGACTGGTGCTCCACCATAACTTTATTTTAATTTGGTGCCACCTCTTCTAGAGAGCTGGATAGCACAATGGGAGAGAGAGTGTTGTATGTGTATGTCCATCATCACCTAATAGGGTAAAATGTATACATCCTCTGATTTTAAATTTTCACAAATTTTACATTGTTGTTCTGTAGTCCCATCTATAAAATTTCCGTGATTTTATATTTTCCTGGATTATACATAATTCTTTTCTGGTCCCCTGAAAAACCTAAAAAGGGAGGTTTTACTGTATTATGTAGTTAAAGGGAATCTAATCTAAAAGCATGAAGCCAATTTATACAGATCAATGGTGGATTCTCTTGCAATCATTGAGTCACCAACCCTTGAGAATTAAAAAAATATATTTTACTGAAGAAGGTGTTTTAAGAATACAACATTGATATTGGTGAACTTAAAGTCCCAGAATGCTTTAACACTTTATAATATGTTGGAGTGTGCTGGGACTTGTAGCCCACCAAGATCTGACTAAAGGCTGAGCGGCAGTGCAATAAATTCCATTTAGAGACAATAATAATTGGGGCATCAAATATATCATCATGGGGCATCAAATATACCTAATGCAGAGCAGAATATCAACAGTATCTATATAGAGTCACAAAGCATTTACTAACATGATCTCATGTCAGGTACAACCTCTCCATTACTAAAATCAAAGGATCTTGTGATTATCATGTTACTGCTTTATGTCTGAGTAGCAAAGGAGGCTCTTTGAAGTTCTGTATGAAACCACCTCATAAAATATATCATATAGTCAAGGAATATTTGCTGTTGAATTTGATTATCTATTCAAGAAATAATGTAGATTAAAAGAGTAAAAATACAAAGTATTATGTTGTCAGTTTAATAATTCATTCAATGCTCAGGCATTTAGATGGCTTCACGAGGGGTTGATCAGTTGGACATAGACTTGGCAGAACCTGCTGATATGAAACTCAAAGATGTATTTAATTTTTCTGCAGCAGTTGGAGATGATTTTGAACTATGCACATATGACCACTGTCTCCTGATGTTATATACCCGTGCTAGATGGAATAGCATGTTATTATTTATACATACAGGAATGGTGTTTCTGTCCCCATGTATGTCAATGGAAATATGCAACCTTCAGAGGCAACCATTCTACCTTACGTGTATCTTATTTCTATGGGTTTTCATGGCTGTGTGAGTTTGGTAACTTGTGCTTTTGATGTTTAAATAAGAATTCTACAAACTAAACCCACTGTTTTCAGATTCACCTCTTTCTTTTCTTTGTCATTTTTTTTTCCCAAAATCATGTACTTTCTGCTCTCAGTTGAGAATGAGGTTAAGCCTCTTCCTCATGGTAGTCTCATGAAAGTCACAATGGAAAATAAATAGTATAGGGCCAGAATATAAAGAATTTTAAGATGTTAGTGGAAAATAATCAAAATTAGTATTTGTGAATGCGATCATCCGCTGAATATCTACTAGGTTTTAAGACAAGTTTTCTTTAAAAATGTTTTAATCTTTCATCTTTTTGACAATTGGGATGTATGGTGGTGATAATCTTTTCTCAGAGAGTGCAGTCCAGTCCATATTCTGTAAAATAGGTGACAATTATTAAAGTAGTGGTAGCTTATTATTTAGCATAAAATGAAGCAGAACAAACATCTAAACATCAGTCAAGTATGGAAACAATCTTCCAAGTATCCTCATCTTTTTTTAATAAAAGACAGGAATAAAAGCCTTTTTTTATCTACATCCTATTTTTAAACAATTAAGTTAAGATGTTTAAAATATAAACATATCTCAAAGAATTTACTCATATTTACATCCCAAGCACCTTTTATAGTTGAACCTAGGCATCTGAAAGGGTCTTTATTCAGTAACAATAGAATAAACACAATTAAAGGTCAGTTAGAAACTAATAAAAAAGTTATTGAAACATGGTTATTCTGTGTCAAACACACAATCCAAAGTGTCTTCATTTGTAGTATTGGAATGCATGCAAGTATTAAAACATATGGGGCACATTTCATAAAGGTCAAAGGGCATATTTGAATAACATTTAACTTTTGGGCTACTTCAACTATTGATTAGCCCAAAATTTGATTCAAATAGCAAATATTAGATTATTAAACAATTAGAATTTTTGAAGTACTGGCTCTTTAAAATCCTTCGACTTCAGCCACCTTAAAGCTGCTAAATTGCCATTTTAGCCTATGGGGACCTCATAGAACCTGTCCTGAAAAAAATTTCTAAGTTCCAACAATTCTAAGGATTTTGCTGAGAATCGAACGATACGAACAATTTTTATCCGATCGATAATTGACCTATTCGATCAAAATAGGTCCATTTTCAATGGAAAGAGCCCTTTAAAAAAGTTTTTTCACTTTGAAAATTCTGCCCTTAGTAAATGTGCCCCTATATGTGGATTCATACAAATAAATTCTTGTGGCCAAGCCACCATGTTCAGTCCTTCTTTTCCCCATCTAATATAATGTTGCTTCATTTGATCACTCTGAATGGATCAATCGATAAAGGCCAAGTGGCAGAACACTTAAATTAACTGATACTGTATGTCACAGGCATTAGGAGATAAGTTCTTTGGCTATTTCAGTTTTGTATTGAGGATGCTTCAAGATATTCCCTTTGTAGAAAGTCCATCAAATGGAAACTGCAACAGCAGATAAATATTAGTTAAAACATTTTAGGGTTTATAGGAAAAATACACTAATGCCAACATAAAGGCAGCACTTATCATATTTTATACTCTTATGAGAAAGACTACTTTTTTGTATTTAATGATATTAAAATTATTATATCTCATTGGTGGGCTCACTACCTCTTTATAAAAACCTTTGTCCTAGTGACAAAACCTTCCAAATCGCCCATAATTAACTTCAGTTTGAAACTGCCAGGTGTAGTTCTGTGCATCAATAGCTAAACATAGAAAAGGTCTATCCTTATTATAAATAATTTATTTACCTCTCAAAGAAGCATACGGTAGATAATGATGCCTACAGCCCACCAATCTACTGCTCATGTATAGGCTCTTTTCTGACAATTTTTGGGGACATTTAATATGCTGTTCCACAATGTCCACATTTCTCCATATCCTACTCCTTAAGAACAAACACATTGAAAAGTCATGAAGTAGCGTATTTATTTATTTACAGCTAAAAAGTAAAGACCAACATCCTAACATATTCTAATACTTATATTTACAAATGAAAATTCCTTTTCAACATACATATCTACCCATTTCAATTATTCTCATAAACTTTTGGAGACAAGCAGAAAATGAGTCAGTAGTATATATTCTAAATTTAAACTGTCAGCAATCTAGGCTAGGAACTTAGTAAAAGCTGAATTAAGCAATAGGTTAGATATACATATGTGAATGCTTGCTTAGATTTATAAATATAATGGCATTTTTATTCTGTCCAATTAAGGGGCACATTTATTGAGTCAAAGTGAATTTTTGAATAAAATTCAAATTTTTAAAATTCAAATTTTTAAATAATTTTGGGCTACTTTGCAAAGTTTCCCAAAATTCTATATGGATTGAAAGAAATAGCACATTTGAATTTCGAAGTACTGGCCCTTAAAAAAAATTGAATTTGACTATTCGCCACCTTAAAGCTGCCGAATTTCCATTGTATCCTATGGGGGACCTCCCGCAAGATTTCCTGTAAATATTTAAGTCAATTAAAAAAAAAAAAATTCGAACAATTTCGTTCAATTCGAACAATACGATAGGTCAATTTAAACTATTTAAATTTGAACGAAAATGGCTGTTTTGATTGAAAATGAACCCCCAAAACAATTCAGTGGTCAAATTTCAAATTGTTTTAATTCAAAATTCGACCAATAGTAAATCTGCCCCTAATCATTAACAGGCTTGTTGCAGGCAAGTATATGTAACGTACAATCTCCCTGGTGGTCTAGTGGCTTACCCCCATGCACGCGGGAGTGCCCGCCATGCCTCCTGCGGGGACGCTCACCGCGTGCATCCATCTTCCTGCTTGCCGGCTTCCCTAGTGCGCGCCGCACACTTCCGATTTGCTTAAAGGTGCAGGCATGCTGAGTGATGACCTCAGCGCGCAATGGCGCCAATTGCAAATAGTATTTAAGGGGATCTTAGTGTACAGAGGATTGTCTGTTGTCAGGTTCTATTTGGTAGTTCCTGGGTGTTATTACTATTTGATTCCTGCCTGATCTACTGGTTTTTGACCCTTGCTTTGCCTGACTACTCTGTTATTCTCCAATCCTGACCTTGGCCTGTCCGTTTACTCTGATAATCTTGAATGCTGACCTTTGCCTGTCCACTGACTATTCTACACTCTCTAATCCTGATCCTAGCCTGTCTGACTATTCTACTCCGCTTGTGCTGGTCGGGCCGCCTGTTCCACTTGGTGGTATTCTTCAACCCAGTATCCTTGGTGAGACAATCGTGCCCCTGTGCTAGCCAGAACTCTTAGCTTTGCACCTCTCGATAAGTCCAGGTGGTATCTGAGTAAGCTGAGGGCTCCTCCCGAGGCCAAA
This sequence comes from Xenopus borealis, assembly GCA_024363595.1. Taxonomy (NCBI): domain Eukaryota; kingdom Metazoa; phylum Chordata; class Amphibia; order Anura; family Pipidae; genus Xenopus; species Xenopus borealis. The sequence continues at coordinate 126,852,641 of CM044438.1, forward strand.
GGGGGTCACTTAACTGGTGAAGCCGAGCTGAGACCAAGGTGCTTAGCAACTGTTCTGGTATTGGGTGCCGTTCGTGACAGTATACATCATTATACCATCTTATGTCTAATTTAATTATAGCAGAAATGTATTGACTGATTATAGTATTGGACAATTTAGTAAATTCATAAATATTATGAGCATTACATTAATGTTAACACAATACTCTCCTCTGGAAGACAGTACAAATCTTTTTCTACATTACTAAAAATTGGTGGTAACACAGAAACCTCAATTTGGAAATTAAAAGTACATGTACTTGCTATGCTACTTCAACTATACTACTACCGGTATACTGTTTATATAGAATTCTTACCTCATTTTCTAAAACTAAAATCTGCTATTTTTACATAGCCACTTTCATCCATCAAGATATTTTCTTATTTTAAATCCCTGCATTAAAAAAAGAAACATTTGTTAAATTGTGAGCAAATGGTGATGGTGTTATTGTTAAAACAAATGCTTTAGTGTTAGAAAGAAGTCACCTATGCATTTTTATAATTTTACATTATTTTTTTTGTTTTGCTTTCCTTGGTCTAGACCAAGGAACACTATGTGCCTTATTAATCAAAATTAAAAAAAGTATAAACAAACTGGACCATAAAAGGACAATTTAAATGGATTGGGGAATCAATAAAAGCGAAAACCCCATTAGTACAACTTTTTTTTTTAAAAAAAGCCACATTTTTTGGATTCTTGTCCAAAAAATCCCAAATAGTTGGCTTTTTGGGCTAATTCCAGTGCAGACCATAGAAATAGGATAGGGATGTCTCTCGTTGACTTTTAAACAACCTCGGCAGGTCAGAGATGCCAGATTTTCAGATTATGATTTTTTCCACCCCGGGGCATAATAAATCTCGAAACATTTGTGTTGTTTTTTTTTTCACTTAAAATTCAGATTTAAAATATGTTACTATGCAGAGGGGTACTAAACCTTTTTTACTATGACCAGAGGTAAACAAGTTAGGGACCACCGTATGGCGTTTACCTTGATGTGGTATGGTGGCTTGTCAACTTTATGATCATAATTTTGTAACTAAAAACCCTTGTTTTTGTAAACATATGCACTTGCATTTAGACTGAATTACTCAGACAGGGAATCAGAGAATGTGCACTGATTAAATGGCCAAGTCAGTAGCACTTCCATTATACTTTTTTGTTTTTGAAATGTAGCCGTTGAAGCTGTGGCTGAGCTTCAATGTGGAGCACCCTCATACCCCCCTTTTTATTAATGGTGGTCCTATGTTTTTAATTGCAACATCTGCAGGTAACACCTTTTACACTTATGTATATTTATATGTATACACTTATGTATATTTATTACAGTTTGTTTTTTTACTAATACTTTCTCATATTTACACCCTTATTTATATTCACATTTACACTTGCACGTACTATACACATTGTTTTAAATGTGCACTTTTACACATAGCTTTACTTAGCCTTCACTTTTTTCATTATTGCATTGTTTCTTTAAAAAATGGGGCGTTGGCTTGGGCAATCTCTCTCTCTTAAAAGCCACTAGTTAGTGGCGGGGGAGCATTTAGCCCTCAGACAAACCAAGGTTCAGGACACATCTACTTCTATGTTACTATGCAGAGGGGTACTAAACCTTTTTTGCTATGACCAGAGGTAAACAAGTTAGGGACCACCGTATGGGGTTTACCTTAACGTGGTATGTGATAGTTGAAGTAGCCCAAAATAACTTTGAATTTTGAATTTTAAATTATTTTATTTTATTAAAAAATTCACCTTGACCCTTAGGAAATGTGCACCGTAATATATCAATGTCGACATCCCATAAATAAAAGGGTAGTTTTAAGGCATTGATACAATCAGAAGTCTATTTACAACATAGGTTAGAAGACCATTAATGTGAAATATCAATCTGATTATTGCCCGTAATGCATAATATCTGATTAATCAGCCTGCTCTTCACTTCCTCATCTGTCAATGAAAAATTGTCCAAAAAGGTTACTGTATTTAACTTTTATTGTCTTATGATGCAAACAGCAGTCTTGCTTGTGGGACAGTTCATTGTTTGTGGGACAGTTCATAAACTGAAATTTAGAATTTTAAAAATGTTTCCTTTTTAGAAAACCATGTTTTTTTTTAACTTACATCGGTAAGGCCTTCAGAGATGATTGGGGAAATATTTCATTCTTGCTGTTGTTGTTCTTCTTCAGTGTTGTTTATGCTTTCTAAAAATAAATCACAAAAAAATGAATATTTGATGAACTGGCATGTAGCAGTAGCATGTAGCAGTTAAATTATATACTTGCACCTGTTTCCTGAACTAGCTATTGTCAGTTGTTGTTTAATGATTCCATTTCTTTTAGGCAGTACAAGTTTTGAATATCTGTGTATTGTGTAATGTATATTACATATAATATATATATATATATATATAGTGTACAGATGATCAGCACCCACTGCTTTCAAAGTGAAAAAAATGTGTTTATTTAACAAATACACATATTCATCCGACGTTTCGGACCCACATGGGGCCCTTTTTCAAGGATACATTGTGCTGTTAGTGTCTCCACTAAATACCCACCCCCAATCAGTGTAAATTGGCTCCAGTGATGATGTCATCAGTCCATACCGAGGTGTGATTCACACAGTCTTTTCAACTTCAAGTTGAATAAAATGAAAAGAATGTCCAAGTGTTATACTGCTTTAACTCCACTATGTGTCAGTGTTCCAGTGGTAATTAGTGTCCATTCAAAATAAACATTGTATTCTTTAGTGATACTTACAACCATATATAAATGATACATTACAATAAATCACTTCCTCAACAACAGGGCAGGAGAAACGATATATCACTTACAGAAATAAGTCGACAGGTCTCTATGAGGAGCACAACAGCAAAAACTGGTGCTAAAATATAAAAAGAAAAAATATTTCAATTATCGTATGGAGTATTGTCATACATTATTCCAAGAAGCAATTCAACTGAAGCTGACCATTCAGACCCTTGGGGTCAACACAATCCAATTCAAAAATCCAAAAGGCTTCGCGTTTTAAGAGCAGTAGCTCTGTGTCACCACCCCTTGCTGATTTGGGTATGTGATCTATGGGCATGCATTTAAACTGGGATAGACTGTGTCGGGCCTCCCTCCAGTGTTTTGCAACAGGCTGTTGGGCAATGTCCTGCTTATTGGCCTCCACCTTCCTGTCTGGATCGAAGAGAGTTCAAAAGATGTTTTGGATGGTGACTTGTGTAATGTAGTAAAGTATTACGGTCTGTATCCTTTGTGTAGAGCTTTGTTTGTAACCCCTTCTCTGTTTTGTATAACAATACATCCAAAAAGCTGATTTCTTGCCAACTGTAGTTGACAGTGAGTTTGACAGGTGTGTTAAGTTGATTGAGGCTTTCCACGAACAATTCAAGTGTTTCACGTGTACCGGTCCATAAAAAGAACAGATCGTCTATGTAACGCCTGTAAAACCCGCCATGCTTTTTGAAAAGGCTATGCCCATATATATGCTTCTGTTCGAAGCAATGCATAAATGCATTGGCGTAGGCTGGCGCTACCTTAGATCCCATAGCGGTGCCTGTTCTTTGCAAATAGAATTGCCTCTCAAATTTGAAGTAATTTTTCCGAAGAACAAAATCCAATAATTGTATAAAGTACTCAACTGGTGGACCCGTGTAATTTGAATTGTTCGTGATTAGTTCTTTAGCAGCCTCTATTCCCTCTGTGTGGGGGATGCATGTGTATAGACTCTGCACGTCCATCGTAACGAGCAACATCAAGTTAGTTTCCAAATTAATGCTGTTTATGACTTTTAAAAAGTCATTTGTATCTTTGAGGTAGCTGCTGAGTGATGTAATGCATGGTTGTAACAGTGTGTCAAGAAACTGAGCCACCCTTTCATTCAATGACCCCGTACTCGCTATAATGGGTCTCCCTGGTGGTCTAATGGGATCCTTATGTATCTTGGGCAAGGTGTATATGGCCGGCAGGATGGGGTGTTTAGGAACTAAATATTCGCCCACCTCCTTAGTAATCCAACCATTTGATATCCCAATATTGATAAGGGTATGTAATTCACATTTAAATTTATTCGTGGGATCAAACATCAGTTTCCCATAGTTCTCAGTATTGGAAAGCTGGGTTAATAGCTCTGCTCTATAATAGCTGTAATCCAAGATTACAATTGCCCCACCTTTGTCTGCATTCTTAATGATGATATCATTATTTTCCTTTAATGTTTTAATAGCTGCTTTTTCTACAGGGCTTAAATTTCCCCTCCATTTACATTAATTGCGGTATTCGGACAACATATATTTGTCTAACAACCGATGAAATATTTTTAAAGCAGCATTATTGCTAGGGGGGTCGAAACTGCTCTTTGATTTAAAGCATCCCGAATCCAAAAGGCTAGACACCCTTTCACTACCTTGCTCTGTCTCGCAATAGGATATATCCATAGTATCTTTTTTAACAGAAAAATATTCACGTAACCTCAGCTGACGAGTAAACTTATAATTGTCCACTATAAGTTCAAATGGGTGATTACTCACCATTGGCACAAAACTCAGTCCTCTGCGCAGCACAGACATCTCGGCAGTGGTTGGCGTGTATGCTGACAAATTGAAGATTAAGTCTTCTTGTCCTTTGTCCTTGCGTGCTGCTTGGCTCATGTCAGAACGGGCGTGCTTCCTACCACCCCTGCGGGTGGCTTTCCGGGATCTCTGGGCTCGATGTCCCTCTCTAAAAAAGAAGGCAGAGCAGGAGTTGATGCTTGCGGTGATGATCCGCGGCTGGTAGCAGCTCTTCCCACTTGACTTTCCGGCTCGCTGTCTGAACCCCCGCTTCCGGATAGTTGTCCCAATGGCCTCCGCGTCCGCCTGTCTCTGCCCCTTGGTTTGAAGGAACTTCCCCCCGTCAACCAACGATATACGCGGGATTCCTGGTAATCTTGCTGAACCCGTAGATGTTTAGAAGCTTTAAACGAAATCAAATCAGATCTGTATTTATCTATTTGCTCTTGTAGCTTGGTTTGCCAATCGATCTCCTTATCCAACGCCAGCACTGGTCTGTATATAGTAGAAAAAGCTTCTAGATCGCTCCTGGTTTGTTTAAGTTCACGGCCGACTTCTTCAATTACAAGAAGAATGAGGTTGAGGGAACATCTGTCCAGTATCTGGCACCAACGCTTACAGAACTCAGGATTATTCCTGCCAATCGTGGGCACGTTATTAATCCTGTTTTTTCATTTTTTAAGTCCTGTGAGTGCGAGACTCTATTCCAGCTATATACAGTATATATATATCTGTGGGTGTGGGTATAGTTTTTGATTGGGCTAATAACAATAAGGATAAGGTTCTAGTATAGCTGTAGGGCCAATGTTTCCTTAGATTAAAGAATAGTTGTTATTTTGCATGACATTTATGGCCCTAAAGGCACCAATAAAAACCTTTTTTTTAAAGGAAGAGTGTAGCTGTCTAGATATTATTTTCAGGTGAAAATAAGTGACATATTACATTAAACCTGGCTAAAATGTTTTGATGTGCAACATTTTTTTCTCCCATTGGAGTTTATGGGGCATCATTTTCTAAGCGTAATTTGGCAAAATTTTGGCTCATCATTACTGTTAACATGTCAAAGGTTCTGTACCCTAAATTCTCTAAACATCATAACTCTAGTTGACTCCAGTTCAACTCTAGTTGAATTACCTTTGGCATTCTATTAGTTTTACATGGCGCAGTGAGCTTCTTGATTTAGGTAAACAATATCCAAATAGAGGTCCAGAGGCTGAATGTGGCCTCCAAGAGTTTTTTATGGTCACAATCTCCACAGGCTTCTTTATATTACATCAAAGTTTTATAATAATACCTCCCCCCAGTGTGTGAAGCAACAGACCACAGAAAGGAAAAACTTTAACTCCACTGTTTACCAGTGTTATGACCAAACATCTCCCTGCCTTATTCTTATTTGAAAATGACCATACTATAGTCATATCAATATAAATGATATTCTATATTATTGTTATATGCTCATGCTAAAATGACTACATGATCAGATACGAATCAAAAGAGGAACTTGCTATCTGGCAGTTGAAACAAGGATATTGGGACAATGAATCTACTTGAGAAATTAAAGTTTGTTAAAAGTAGGTTTGCACAGATACAATTCTTTGCTTATGCCAGTCGCATAACTATAGAGGAAGCAGACTCCACAGTTGCAGGGGGGCTCAAGGAACAAGAGGGCCCAGACTATGGGGTCTGCTTCCTCTATAGCTAATAGAAACCCCCTCCTCCCATACCTAGAACATGGAAGGGGAACACAAGTTGGGGCAGGAGTTGGCGAGGCTAGTTGGGTCGTGGGCACTGTGGAGGCAGGATGGAAAGTTTGCAGGAGGATGGGGATTGGTGTGCACCGGGCCCCTCTCAAGATTTTTTTGTAGGGGGCCTGCACACTCTAGTTACGCCACTGGCTAAATATTAACCAATGAAATTAAAGGACGAGTAACATAGAAAAAGACAAATTGGATCTTAAAATCTCAAAACCTTTATTAAGAAATAACTTACCTAAACTCCACTTGTTCTCCTCTTCAGAAAAGACAGCAGGGTGATAATCCATCGTGCGGCAATTAATTTCTCCTCCCTGGCTATCTCCTATAAGGAAGGCAGGCAGAGGAAATCGAGTGGTGTACGATGGATCACTAGATCGCCTTTTCTGAAGAGGAGTGCAAGCAGAGTTTTGGTAACTTATTTCTTTGGGGTTTTAAAGTCTAATTTGTCTTGGTGCTTTTTTTAAATGTATACTAACAATTAAATTTTTTTTTAATATAACTGGTCCTTTAAGGTGGGTTATTTATTAAAGTCTGAATGACAAAAACCCGAAAAATCTGTGATTTTAAGTGGGAATAAAAACTGAATTTGAAAATCTGGCATCTCAGAAGTGCAGAGGTTGCATATAAGTCAATAGGAGAAGTCCTGAAGATATCTTGCTATAAATGATCCTCAATTCGGCACTGACCAAAAACAGCCACGGAGTCGCTGTTTTATTAATGAAACAGCTTTTTATTAAAACACACAATGTGAGTAATTGTGGCTGTGGGTGAGTAGTTGAACTGACACGTTTCATGCCCTCTATGCCGGTACTTCATCAAACTTCATAGTGATAAATCCCCCAACCCCCTATACATATTAATCATCTTAAGGTGGTAGATCCAATTCTTTTTCAATAGTTTCTCCATGTCTCCTTTTCTCAAATTGTATTTTAGCTTATCAATAACTTGAAAAATTATATTATCCCTATAGCCATGTCTATCCCCCACATGTTTAGCTATGGCCAATCTCAAATCACATCTCTTTATGGCTGATAGGTGTTCTAAAAACCTAACCCCAGCATTCCGTAAGGTTTTGCCCACATTTACAAGTGACCAAATAGACCACTCCTTTTGACATACAATTAAAATATTGTTTACAATCAAAACTCTTGTCTATATACTGTATGTGCTCGTAAAGGATCTAGACACTTTGATTACTGTACATGCTTTGCACCTACCTATTCCACAAAGGTAGGTATGTCAATTAGTGATGGGCGAATTTATTCGTCAGGGGCGAATTCGCAGCGAATTCCCATGATTCGCCGCTGGCGAATAAATTCGCGAAACACCAGAAAAAATTCGCCGGCAAAAATTCGCCGCCAAAAACGAGTCGCGCGTTGGTTTTGACGCGACGCGCCGAAAACGACGCAACGCGCGTCAAAAACGACGCGCGTCTCGTTTCGCGAATCGGCAAAAAATTCGCGAATTTCTCTGGAAATTCGCGAATTTTTCGGCGAAGCGAAACGCGCCCGTTTCGCCCATCACTAATGTCAATGTGTGATTGCAGCTCCTTTGAGACTCTGGATCCTTCTCACCATTTAAAGGAGTTTGCTGAGGCAGCATATACCTAAGTTGTATATTTGGCTGTTCCATCTTTTTTATATGATAAGTTTATGGTATTAACTCCTCTGCTGGAATTTTTTGGAGGGTTTGGGAAGCATATATGCAGTCTGCATAAAGGAAGTCTGGGGGTCTGTGATATTTTGTTTTATATTTAGTTGCCTTTTAAAATGTCATGTATTTAACCAAACCTTGAAAAACTGGGGTTGCTTGAACTATATGTATTTGAGATCCAAAATGTTTTCCTCCCATGAGGGAATCTTAAAAGGCATTCTGTAGTGTATCCTTATGGGCTATAAAGATGTGGGAACTACATTTTATTAAGAGTTTAAATGTTTTTTATTGAAAACATGGTAATGGAATAATTAGAGAAATTGTTTTCATTTATAGAATACTACTTAGTATTTTTTTCTGATGCTCAGATTGTATCACATATTCTTTAGTAGTACAATTAAGAAATTGATTAATGTGTCTATTCAAGCACTAATACTGTGTTTAATTCTACACAAATTGACCAGAGCCAGTTAAGGACTCTTTAAATAATGGCATACTCATTGCATTATCCCTAATGATTAAGTAATTTTCCTTCTCTATTATAAACTCCAGATGAGAAATAGAAAATAATTGGATCTTATTAATTTGGCTATTGATTAAATAAAAAGAAAAGGTTTCATGCAATTAAACCTTTTTTAATGCACTCTAGCCGTAAGATCGAGGATACTTCATTTAAGTGTTATAGGTCAGCATCCATTCCCTGTTCATTACTGTCACCATTGTGTCATGACTTTTCTGAAGAAATATTTGAGGCATTGTCATTTTATAGGAACTTGCTAGATATAAATCGATAATTTAATTTAGTCTTGACCCTGAAATACTTCAGGTGTAAGGGTTATAATTCAAAAATTAATGACCTGTTATAGTTTGGAACAATGTTCAGCAGAAATATGGGAATGTTTGGTGCTTTTCTTCAATGTTTTATGCTCTGAAGCTGTGGCCGTAATATCTTATTGGTGTCATGTTAATAAAATAACAAAAAAAATGTAAAAAATTTAAACAGAAGAGAATACTAAATGAACAAAAGCTGTTTTTATCATTTCTGAGACAAAAAATTAAAAATGAAAGGATTTTTGATTTTTTTTAAATTCTTCATGTTAATTACAACTCTTTCCTTATCCTTTATACAGGTATGAGACCTGTTATCCAGAATGCTTGGGACCTGGGGTTTTCCAGATACAAGTCTTTCCGTATTTTTGATCTTCATACCAAAAACATATACAGTATATACATGTTAAATAAACCCAATAAGCTAGTTTTTCTTCCAATTCCAAATTCCAGTTTTGCTTGAGGCTTAGGATGGGTTTTTTTTGCCTTCCTCTGGATCAACTAGCAGTTAGGCAGTTAAAATAAAAAAATAAAAAAAAGATTGAACTTGATGGACGCGAGTCTTTTTTCAGCCTAACTTACTATGTTACTATGTTACTATGTAATAAGGATTAATTACGTATATCTTAGTTGGGATCAAGAACAAGCTACTGATTTATTATTACAAAGAAATACTTTTTAAAAATGTTGATTATTTTATTATAATGGAGACAATGGCAGATGGCCTTCCCGTAATTCTGGATAATGGGTTTCTGGATAACTGATTCCAAACCTGTACTATAAATTCTATAGCTTTAATTGTGTAAGCTGTATTATTATCATATTTTTATCACAAAACAGACATTTCTATTAACATTTATTTTTCTCCCTTCTTCGTTCGCCACTTTCTCTCTATCTTTTTATGGTTCAGTTAATATTGACATCTATGCAGTTTACAATTAAAAAATCAATACTTTAATTAATGCTGATCTTTAAACTTTTCTTATCTTTTAATTGAAAAAATCTCAATTCCAATAGAAAAAGACAATCATAAAGGAGAACTAAACCCTAAAAATGAATATGGTTAAAAATTACATGCTTAATATAATGAGCTTATTGAACCTGCCTAAAATTTCAGCTTCTCACTAGCAGCACTGTTCCAGGGGTCACCATCTTGGAAATTTTCTGCAACACTCATTTGCTCAGTGGGCTCTGAGTGCTTTAAGCTTAGGGGTCGTCACTAATAATCCAGCAGCAGAAAATGAGGCTGGCCTGTAATATAAGCTGATGCCACAGGACTGATTATTAAATTCCTATGCTAATTGCACTGGTTTCTGTGCTGCCATGTAGTAATTATCTGTATTAATTATTATATTGTGACATTTTGTTTCTATGTGCACTGTATATTGTGAGTGGATCCCTAAAGTCAGTAAGTGACAGCAGCACAGATAATGTGCAGTGAAACAGCAGAAAAGAAGATGGAGAGTTACTGGGTCATCTTTGGAGACACAGATCCATGATAAAGTGCTTTAGTTTCCTTAGGCTGGTACAGAAGCACATAAAGTAAAACATTTATAGCCTATTTCTTTTGTTAAGCTTCAGTTCTCCTTTAAGTGCTATTTTACCAAAAGCAAGCATTTTTTTTTATCATTTCTGAGCAAAACATATGAAATGGCTCAAATCTCTTTAAATGTTTGAATGTATAAATCTCCTTTCCCTCATTTAATTTATACAATTTGCTAATTAATATTTAAAAGTCATTATCTTAAAAAAAATGATGTGCAAGAGTGGATGCATTTGTTTTTTTTTGGACAGAAGGAAGATACATTATTGAAGTCATTCCAGTTCCAAGTTGGCAATCATGCTGTACCCTGGAACAACATTCCAGTAGAAAATAATTATCCTGCTCTGTGTATTCTTCCTCACAAAAAGCATATCCAAGCTATCTACTGAGTAAGATGTGTTCACCTTTTTGAGGAAATTGTAGAAGCCTGGCATGTAAAAAAGGGTTTGCTTCAGTAAGTACTGTGTATAAAAGTAAAATATTTCATCAAATTTGTTTCAGAAATGTAATATATTTAGTCTTCTACATAAAGGTGAGGTACCAAAAACACATAGTGGGTTATTTATGAAAGGTCATATTTCAAAGTTATGTGAATTTACTCTAATAAATCAAACATTTACTCTAATAATTTTGAAAGTACTCACAAATCAAATGGGTGAATATTCATGAAAAAACTTCTAATATTGGCTCAAATATCAACGACCTGAAATTTTGAATCAAATTTGAATCGAGTTTTCCTCTGGAAAAAAACATGAATGTCAGGAAAGCAATTAACATCTTAAAATAGTTCAATGGACCCTGCCATTGACTTCTACATGAACTCAGCAGGTTTTAGGTTGCAAAGTATCAAATCAGAACAGTTTCCATGGTCAAGCTGTGATTAATCTCAAATTCAAATTCAAGCTGGTAGTTTCAAAATGGAAATATTGAGTTTTGACTAAAAAAACCTATTAGAATTTGTAATTTGAATTTACTATTTGAACCTTAGTAAATCTGCCCCATAAAGTTAAATAGAAACAGGGACTACTAGTGGCTATGACCACAAACCACTGCATTCTGAGTTCTGGTTGCTCAAATGAATGAATCTTTTTGAGGGTTAATTTGAGAATCTATACTCATTGCAGTACAGCAGTAAAGAGTTAGTGATTATATCAGAGCACAAGTCACATGACTTGGGGCAGCTGGGAAACTAACATGTCTAGTCTATGTCAAATTTAAAAATGAAAAAAAATCTGTTCTTTTGAAAAATTTAGGATTCTGCTTAAGCAGTGCTATTAACTGATGAATTTTGTAAAAAAAAAAGTGGTTTTCCTGTGACATCATCAATTAGAATTTAATCTTTAATAAATATACCCCTATATCAATGAGTGAAATCAAGGCACAAAAATGACACCTATAAAGTGCCTTGTCACTGTGGTTTCTAGAGTCAACACTGTATTTTTAACTACAGTTAGTGATAAGTGAATCTGTTCCACTTCGATTTGCCGAAAAATTTGCAAAACTCCAAAAAATATGGGAAAGGTCAATGAATGTCAAAATGCGCAAGAATTTTGATGGTAGTGACAATTTTTATACGCAAAACTATTTTGTCCAAATACATTAAAGTCAATGGGCATCTGAATAATTTTGATTTGCGGCAATTTTTATGCTCGCAACAATTATTAATCACACAACTCTTTTGTCCAAATGCATTAAAATCAATTTGCATCTGAATAATTTTGATGAGTGACAATTTTGAAACGCATTGATTTATTTGGTGCAGTGAATTTTTCCACAGAGAATTTTTGTGGCAGTTTAGGCAACGAAGTGCGGAAATTTGCCATGAATCCATGCCTAGAGAATAAATTCATTCTTCACTACTATAAATTGTTAAGTGCAAGATTGAATTCATAGAACTATTACTCAAGTGAACTTTAGTTTAATTTAACACTATCCAGATACTAAGCTCAGAGCACTCTCTCCTTAATTTTTGTGCTAACTGAATTAAATTAAAATGGGAGGCTTATAAAGCTATTGCTTGACTCATATGACACCCATAACAATGTGGATTGAACTTTAGTAAAGTTGTTAGAATAAGTGCTATAATGACTCATCAGTTGCACCCAATGTTGAGTGCAACATTTTGTCATTGGTGCAGGAACTCTGGACATAAAAAGCCTGTTGTGTAGGCTGAAAGGACAAAGGCACAATGCCACAAATAAAATAGCAATATAGCTATATGGACAGTAGGATCAAAACGATCAGACATTTGACAGTATATGGGCTCTTAAGAAAATTTATCATAAGTCCCAGGAGCCTCAAGTTTTATAGTTTGTACTTCATACTGATGCTCTTTCCTAATGTATGAACATCTTTTTCTCTCCAATGTCCCTTTCAATGATTTTCTTGGTCATCTTTCAGTCACCATTGATGCACTTAGCATTCCAATGATACAAGCGATTATTCTAATAAGATGGGGGGGGG
>CM044438.1:126865515-126881489 GCA_024363595.1 Xenopus borealis
GAAGGTTGATTATTTTTTTATTAAATATTAAAAGTTGTGCAGCAAACAGCATAAATGAAAATTAACTAGAATGTGTTTATCTATTTTTTAGATCTTGTTATTGGTATCACATAATCACCCTGAGATCAGCAGCATAATTGAAACTGACAGCTATTTAATGTTAACAGAACCATGTTTGTATTATTCATTTTTTCATTAGAAGTGACTCAAGCAAGGATAGTAATTAACACTGTAGATGTTGCTGAAATACAGGATAACACTCATTCTTTATCAGTGATAATGACCTCAGTTTTATTTCTGCATAGACATGAAATAGACAACACATACAAATTGAGACCTTACTTTGGTAAGGCGTAAATGACCAGACTAGTATTATCAACAGAAAATTGGAAGTCCTATTGAGGTAACCTATGCCTAGAAGATCTCTAATGGCCCAGGTGCATTGTGGACATTATATAGGGTTGGTTGGGCCCTGCTGACCCAGGCCTCTTGGTGAGGAAAAGGTCAAATGTGCAGGTGGGCCCACATGCAGAAGGGTAATGTTGATTTTGGGGAAGCTTGCATCTGGGATGGAGGACCCTGAGGTGGCAGCCCCAGTGGGCCCAACACACCCCATTCCAACAATGACCTTATCTAGTTGTATAGTCTATGAGAGGGGAGGGGATCAATTCATATGTTTATCTTTGGACTCCAGTTAAGAGGGAATTTCAGTACTGAAAAACAAGCTTAAAGTCTTAGAGTATGGAGAGAACATAGCCTGGTTAAGTTGATGTGGGCTACAAAGAGCCAAAAAGCCCTTTACCTGCAAGACTTGCAACATAAAGCCTTCTTGTCGAAATGTTCAGACAGCCTGTTTAGATCTAGTAAATACCTTATGTTTTCAGAAGGCTTTATGTTGCATGTCTTGCAGGTAAATGGCATTTTGGCACCTTTTAGCCCACATCACCCTGCTTCACTTCTCCACAAATCCTACCCACTCAAAAGTCATGTTCTAATATCTTGCACTGATGAGATCTGACAAGATCAAAACAGGCTGTCTGCAAGTTTGGAAATATGGCTCTGAACTATTATGCTGTATCTGTGATATACAGATGAAGTCACTTGGATTTGTAAGATAAATGCGTCGTGACTCAGGGCTAATTGAAGAAACTGTGTTATCTAAAGTTATCTTAACTCATTTAATGCATTTAACCTTTTCATTAGCATACCAAAGCACCATTGTTTTTAATGGTGAACTCTTTAATTGGATGGGATGCTGTGACACAATATTCTGTGCTAAGTGGGATAAATGGGTTAGATGAGTTAAGTCACGAGGCATTTAACTTACAAATCCAAGTGACTGCATCTGTAAAACCAGCGGTTATAATACATAGCTGTCCAATGCCTCATGCAAGAGTTAGCATTTCATTTGTGTTATTAAGGCAGTGATATGTATGTAATGCTTTTTTGGCCTATCTGGCACACAGATAGTTAAACGCCTCCAGCAGCATGAGCATGGGTTACACTTCGACTTTACACCACAGAGCAGGGCCTTCACAAAGTGGAAGCGATCCCTTTAAGAAGCGGTTGAACTACAACCCACAGCACTGTACACACACACAGGGAAAAACTTGGGTGCCAAGAGGTTCTTGGTGAAAACAGTAACTGGGTTTATTAAACATATGCACAAGGCAATGGACATCAAGTTTACTCACACAGGAGCAGATGATGAGGAATTAGAATATGACATCCACCACATCACATCAGAGGCAGGTTTACAGCAGTAGTGCAAACATCCAGCAGGTATTTTCAGTTACACAATCCCTTCCCTCCTGGAAGTCGACAAGGAAAGTAGCCTTTACCCTCACAGTCCCTCCTCACTGAGGTCCCTGCACTCAGGTATTTCAAAACTTGTGGGAAGCTACTCCCTCCTGCAAATCCTCGTTGGAGTTGAGCTGCTCATGCTGCTAAACCTCACTACCTCACTCTCCTAGAGAGTCTATCACACAAACTCCCCTAGGATAACTAATCCTCATTCACGGGATTTCCTGGTTCCCTACTTACCCACCGAAGGTATCACCTCCCTTTGGGGTCACTTCAAAGCATCAGGCCTTTCTGTACCCTGGTCCCCCAGGGCACACGCTGCTTGATCACATCCAGAGCCAAAGAGCAAGCTGCCCCTCCCTTCCCAGCATTATATAACAGTGTGACAGGGAGGTGCCACTACACTTCTGGACCAATGAGTTCAGGTGTTACACATAAACAGCTACATAGGCTTCTGCCTAGCAACTAACAGGGTGGGGTTTTAAAGCTAAAGGAATCTTGCATTCCTATAGATCCCTACATGTATATGGCATGAGGCAAGTAAATACCTTAATTTTCAGAAGGCTTTATGTTACAAGTCTTAAAGGAAAGTATAAAATAGAATAATCCTAGAAAGGCTGTATTTTGTATACTAAACATAAACATGAACTTACTGCACCACAAGCCTAATCAAACAAATGATTTATACTTTCAAAGTTGGCCACAGGGGGCTGTCATCTTGTAACTTTGTTATACATCTTTGCAAGACTAGACTACATACGCATGCTCAGTGTGATCTGGGCTTCTTAGGGATCATCATAAATAGTGATGGAGAAAAATTCGCAAAACGAGACGCGGAACGCTTTTGACGCGTGCTGCGTCGAAAACGACGTGTGACTCGTTTTTTCCGGGAATTTTCGCCAGGCAAAATTGCACTGGCGTTTCGCCTGCCTATATGCTAGTTGATCCAAAATCGATATGGAAAAGGGTATAGCAGTAAGCAGTAAAAAGAATCCAAAATTATTTTTTTTAAATATGCTAATAGTAAATACATGAAATGGGAAGGGGTAGGACCTTTATTATAAGAGGGGGGGTCAGCTGGTTGATGAGAAAAAGCAAAAAGCTCAGATTCTGAATGCATACTTTAGTCTGTCTACACAAATGAGGAACCAGCTAATGAAGGTTTTCTTAGTTTTAGTCCCAATTCTAATAATACATCTAATGATGCATGGTTCACACATGATGAAATTCAAGAAACTAGAACATGTTAAGATAAACAAAGGTCCAGGGCCTGATGGGATTCATCCCATGGTACTTAATGAGCTTAGCTCTGTGATTGCCAAACCTCTCTACTTAATTTTTCAGGATTCATTGAGGTCTGGCATGGTGCAGAGAGACGGGCGAATTGCTTATGTGGTGCCGCTATTGAAAAGGGGATCCGATTCTCTGCCTCAAAACTATAGGCCAGTTAGTCTGATGTCGGTGTTAGGAAAGCTTTTCGAAGGATTAATAAAGGATAGGATACTGGACTTCATAACAAATAACAATGCTATAAGTTTGTGCCAGCATGGTTTTATGCTTAATAGATCTTGCCATACTAACTTAATTTTTTTTATGAGAATGCGATGGCTGTGGATGTTGATCAGTTACTAACAGGAGGCCTTTCCCTTAATTTTCTCCTACACTTCCCAGTAAAAAATATACCCCGGGATATGCGTGACCACCCTACAAAACTTGGAATAAGGTCAGAGAAAGATTCAAGTTGAAACCTGATTACTCCATTAATCTTATCTGGATAGGTAATCCAAACTTTCCAACTGCCAAAAACTATAGGACCCTAGCTGACTGGAAAACCAAAACCCTAGCCTAATAAAAGACATAACCAGAGATAACTCCATAATATTGACCAGGGAGGAGATGTTTCAGAGATTCCCATTTATACCTGATAATCAAATGCTCCTCAACCAAATTATTCATTTTGTCACCAAAATCATACAGAACGTATCACAGATAGACAAAAACAACCCAATCAACACACTATGACCTAAAAATAACTCAGATAAACCCTATCCCAAATATACCGAACAATAAAGACTACATTACAAATTGAAAAATCAGACACCTTTTTAAATAAATGGCCTTCAGCAATCCCATCAACTGATGCTTCTAAAATACTCCAATACCATGCAAAAATGATGAAAACTTTATCTGCCAGCAAATATCAAGAGATGTCATTCCAAATCTTATATAAGTCCTCCCTAACTCCACTGAGGAGACATCATACAGGCACTTTAAATACGGATAGGTGTTTGAGATGTCATCAACCCCAGTCTGACCTCATACATTGTCTCTGTCCTAAAATTCAGTTATTCTGGGGAGAGGTTCAGTAATACTGGTAATCTTTAACACAGCAAACAAACTCCTTTACATTAACCTGGACAATCTTTGGTAAGCCACCTTAACAAAATCTGAAAGACAACTAGCAGAAATACTAATGGCGGCATCTAGAAAAACTATTCTACATCAATGGCTTTCAATATCACCACCTCCACTATCACTAGTCAAACAAAAACTCCATCACATTTTTCATATGGATTGGCTAGAATCCACCACAAACACAGAACTACATACCAAAATATTTTTTTCTATATGGATGAACTACATAGCTACACTTCCTACACATACTAAATACCTCACAATCTACACATTCAAACAACCTGGTTTGACACAGAATTATTGCTCAATAATACCATACTACAAGAAACAGATGCTTATATTCAAAATCTCAGTCATCCACAAGAACAGAATCCACGATCAACCCCCAGGAGCCACCAAATCTACTGGAAGTTACATACAACTGTTACCCGTAAACTATGAATAAGGAAATGTTGTTTTATTAGATATTGACCCAATGTAATACTGATTCTGAAAATATGGTCAGAAACATTACTAGTAAATGCATAGAGCGTAAAAAAGTATGGAATGTAATACTATTGTTTATCTTCACCTCCAAACCAATTATTCTGATAATAATATCTACTTTTATTATGCAATTAAAACTTAATAAAAAAAAACATATTTAAAAATAAAGAGTAGCTGGGCTTCATACTCGTCATACTTCTATGAGGTGGTTTATAGCATACACCATTGATAGGTGCAATCCGTCATGACTGTATAGGCTTCATCCTAAGGAAAAATCAGTCCAGTGCTCTAGGAACCCAAACCCTTCCTTCCTACACCAAGACTTGAGCCACACATTTAGCTCCCTAAGCTCCCGCTGTCTACCTAAATTTGAACGTAACACAGGCAAAATTTCCAAAAAAATTACATTGGAAGACCTTCCCTTAATCTTAGAGCCTAGATCCCTGAACTCACTCTTTAAAGGGATACTGTCATGAGAAATGCACTGCACTGAAATACATTACTTAAAAGAGCAAACAGATTTTTTTTATATTCAGTTTTGAAATCTGACATGGAGCTTGACATTTTGTTAATTTCCCAGCTGCCCCTGGTCACGTGACATGTGCCAGCACTTTAGGAGGGAACTGCTTTCTTGCAGGCTGTTGTTTTTAATGGGTTTTTACTACTGATTGCTGTTCTTAGAGCTAACTAGCAGCTGTTATCTTGTGACTTGAATTTAAGTCAATGGGTGTTTTTCGTTTAGTGACTTTTTTGTCCAAATGCTTTAAATTCAATAAGGGTTTTTTGTCTCAGTGACAACTTGGAAACTTTTTTTTTCTCTCTGGATTTCCTCGTAAATCCATGCCTAGTGAAAAAATCACTCATCACTAATCTTTATGCCTTAATGCTACTAGGAAATCATGGAAACATTAAATAATCCAATAGGCTGGTTCTGCTTCCAATAAGGGGTTCATTATATCTTAGTTTGAATCAGGTACAAGTTACTGTTTTATTATAACAGAGAAAAAGTAAATTATAGAAAAATGGGATTATTTGCATACAATGGTGTCTATGGGAGACAGTCTTTACATCAATTGTAGAACCTTTCAATGCGTCAATGGTAGTTTATTGAAGCACTACATATTTTGGAACAGGGGTTCTTCTCGGGTGTGACTTGCACCGAAGGAAGGACCCCCATGGTCCAAAATATGTAGTGCTTCAATAATCTACCATTGATGGCCAGTAACATAACTAGTGGGGAGCGGTATGGCAAAAAAAGCCGCTCCTGGTAACTAAGAGGCAAATTTCTGATTTTCAACCCAGAAATTCAGCTCTTCTAGTGCAGCGCAAGCAGACCCCCCCCCCCGGCATATTGAAGGCGGCGGTATGATCTGGATCGTCCCTGGGTCCCTTGTGCAAACCCCCTTCTCCCCGGTAGTTTTTCCACTGTGGATGGTATTGAAAGGCTTTGAAGTTCTCTTCTATGTGAATGTGGCTTCTCCATTAACTGTTGATAAGCCCAAAAATCCCAAAAGAACTTAAAGACAAGTGGGAGATAGGTGATAATATAAATTTATCTAATATGGAGCTGGGTAATATATCTGAAACCGCTATTATTTATAGGTTGAACAAGACTCCAGGGGTGGGACCTGGAGGGTGCTCAGCAGGGCTAATTACTGCAGCAGTGCAGGAATTAAGAGAGCCCTGTAAGTTCAGGAAGGAGGTTGGGAGGCACAAGAGAAAGTGTGTTGGAAACTGTTCTCCAGACCATGGATTCAAAGTTTTGCAAGGCTTGGTGAGCCTGATCCCTGAATGGCAGTACTCTGGAAAGGTCTTACCGCTGCTGGGATAAAATTTAAAAAACATTATCAATAGTGATGGGTGAATCTCACCCATTTTGCTTTGATGAAAATTCAGAGAAACAGTGCAAATTTGCTGAAATTTTTGGAAGTTGGATGCCTATGGGCATCATTTCCATGAAGAAACTTGCTGAGAAATTTTGCTCATCATTAAGTATCATATATCTGCTGTTTTGATCTGGAGGAAGGCAAAACACCCAGCCTGAAGCCGGTGCCAATTATGCTTCAAGAGGGAAAAAATTCCTTCTTGACCCTAATGGTGATCGGAAACATTCCTGGGATCAAGCATTTGAAACTTTCACATTTGTGCTGTATAACAGTAAGAACACCACAATGTAATAATGCATACAGGAAAACATACACTTTCTCTTATTAATAGATTATATGAGAAATAGCCATGAGCAAAATGGCAAAAAAAGTCAATAGGCATCAGAAAATATTTTACGTGCAACAATTTTTTCCTCATTCCAAATGCATTAAAGTCAATCAGCATTTTTCTTGTGGTGACTATTTTGTCTTAGAGACCTTTTTGTCTTGGCAATTTTTTTGTCTTGGCAGATTGCAAAGTGCAGAATTTTATTACCAATAAATGTTTGGTGAAAAAATGTGCTCATCTCTAATGAGAAAATAAAGAAGAGGAACTCCTGATATGTTTGAAAAATATACAAAATATGGGAGGGAATGGGTGTGATGTTTCTATGTGCTCAGAAGATAAGAGATTTGCTTCTTCCCCTGGCATCACTTCCCTCTATTTCTCCACCCCCAGACTAAATTGCCCCTGCCCTAACTCATTCCTTCTTATCCAATCACAGCTGCATTTGATTCTGCCAAGCTCTTAACATAAACCAGAGTAATCCAGCTGCTGCTCATTTTGATCCCTTGTCGTGCAGCCCCCGTTTATAGTTCCAGGGCTTTCCTTTACCAAAAATAGTAATGTTAAAATTGGAGCGAAAAAAGGGGTCAAGATGAATGAAATTTAGGGTTATTTGGCTTCAGATTAGATCAATATGAGTTTTTAACAGATAACACATACATTTATGACACATTATTAGAATAAAACATTTTTGCTTAGAAAGATATTAGATATTCCTTATTTATCATGATCAGTATATACAGTATATGTAATTACTGTCCAAAACTATAAATGACCTTATATTTGATGCTGTTAGCACAACTTTGTATTCTTATTTTTTTTCCACCAAGCCTTGATATCATGCGTATCTTTTGCAATGATCCATGTGTAAAGCAAACGAGAAACAGGTGTCTCCAAAAACTTTTGGATGATATTTTGACAACATGTAAATTCAAACAACTGCTGAAACAAATGCTTTGATTAATTCACCCACAAGTAGTTATGTCTCCTGTTACATAACATTGGTGTCTAATAGAATTTGGCTTAATATTTTTAGGCACTTCACAGTTAAAGAGGCAGTATACACCACTTAACGCAAGTTAGATGAATAGGAATTGGGCTGAACATAATTCTTAATCTGTTATTTGAATTAAACATTTATGCTCTTTCTGTTTTCTTGCATCAGAAAGGCAAAACAGAACCTCTTACACTTTCTAATCTCCTGTGACTCTTCAAAGTCCTGCAAAGGTCTATTTTCTGATCCCTTTACCCAACCCAGACCCACAAACCACAATTTCCCTCTGCTGATCCACTACCTGACCCACAGTAGGCCAAATAACCTTCTGACCTGGGGACATGCAAGACTGTGAGGAGGCATGCGTGACCTCCTTGCAACCTATTACTCTTAAAGCTAAAATAAAGAACCACACAGAGACAAAGACTTCCATTTGAATGGGTGAGGGTCGGCCACAGCTTTTATTTTAAATTTGTTATTATTCTTGCTGTTAACCATAAACCAAAAAATTGCCATTACATCACCACACATCAATTATCCAAATGCCAGCCACAGTGGCTGCGGTGTTCATGTAGGTAAAGCCAATACAGCATTGATAACAAATGGCAAGGACACAGTTTTTTACCCCGCCAGTTAGGACAAACAAATACGGCCACTTGGGAACACCATGAAAATATATATATAATATTTTTTTTATATTTAATTAATAACACAATATGTAATGAGTATTGGCAACCGTAACTGATGGGAGGGGGAGTGGGCAGCTCCACCAGTGCTCCAGGATCCAGAAGAGAAGAGGAAGAGGGTAAGACATTTCTTCTCTTTGTAGCAACCTTCCCCTTTCGAAGAACACCAATCCCCGTTCAGGACTACACTGCCTTGAAATTCAAGCTTCCATATGGCCACCCCTCCTCCCAGTCCCAGGCACCTTCGCTCGGCACCCTTTGGTACCCTCCAAACTGGAAGTGATATCACAATGGACCAGAAGTGACATCACTCTTGCACATAATTTTTACAAAAAATAAATTGGCAGAACCACAAGGCAGGATAGGAGGAATCAGTGCTGTGCGCCATGTTGCCGATGGACTGCCTGCATGGTCAGGCAATCAGGGACTCTGAATTATTAGGCTTTATCTGTAATATAAAACCAGTGGTTCTGGATGCATGGTTGGCTACATTGACATAAAGGAGTGATTTGCATGTCTCCACCCGTAATGCATCTTGTGAGAGTTAAAAAAAATTCTTGTTTTTCGCAGTGTTATGTGTGTAACATGAGGCATCCAAATACCTTCTGTTTTTAGGCTTTACACTACTTCAGCTAAAGCAGTTATTTAATGTTCAAAATTCATCAAGGTATATTTTGCTGTCTTGTGTCTCAAAGATTAATTAATCCAACCAAAAAGGTAAGCATGGCACAAAAGACAGAAAGTCCTACAAATGAAAGCAAATGCAATGTAGTCTAAAAAAAATATATATATATATATATAAGTCTTAATTGTCGCATTAAAAAACAAACTAGAAATCCTATTTTGTTTGGTATATAACTTTTGAGAATCTACTGGAAGTTGGTCAGGGGTCAAAACACCTACAGGGATCTTGTTGTGCAGACTTGATGTGTCTTCATATCTTAAGCCTGGATTTAACCCTACTCAATTAAATCTGTGTTTATTCCTTTGCATTTAATTGTCCTGCAGGGCGTACAATACTCCTGGCTCTTATTATTGCAGTTTTGTCTGTAAATTGTCCTTCTTCTCTCTACTTCCTGACATTTCTGTAATTGTTATAATGTGATTTTCTTGTCCGACAGTCCAGTGTTTACATGCTTTCTCTCTTTCCTGGCATGACAGAGATAAATTCAATCAAACAGGCTGTTTCTGTGAACTTGTTTCTTCTGTAAATATGGTAATTACTTGGTTTAGCTTATTTCTCCTTTGCTGCACTTGCTTTCAACCTGCTCTATGATCTGAAAAAAAAAGTTTGAATTTGCAGGGCATCTGGTTTCCAAGTGTATTTAAATATAGTTTTGAAACATACCACTACTCTGCACCATGGAAAAAAAAAATTGTAAATACTGTAAATTATTAGCCTCAAGATTTGTTCTATTTTCTGTTATTTTAATTGGTTTTTTCTGAAATCTATCTAATAAAATAGTTTGTTTTCTGTGAATATATAGAAATGATTTTCCAAATGTCATATGACATATTTTGTCTAATATAAGTAAAAGTAATAGTAAACCCATACACTATGATATTATTAAAATCTGTTGTGTTATGTCATTGCAGTAATACAACCTCATGATTGTATCGATCATCTAGCTCATTGAGCCATTTTATTTGTGTATCTATAACAGCAAAGAAAACCAGCAGTAAATTATCTTCACACTTTATAATGGTATATAATGGTATATGAATAATGATGAGCAAATTGCTGCACGTAAAAAAAAAAAATGATGCCAATTTAACTCAAATAGGAATGGAACTGAAAGATTCACTCATCACTAATGAAGATTCAAATTATGGAAATATCCATTAACCAGAAAACCCCAGGTCCCAAGCTTTCTGGATAACAGGTTCCATACCTGTACAAGCAACAACCCCAGATAATAATAGAAAAAAATCCTGCCAATATTTACCTAAGTCAACAAAGAGTAGAAAAATACAATAAAGTGCTTCCAAGGCTATGAAGGGAGGGGCAGATAAAAAAATGTGTATCTAGTGTAATATATTCCGTACCAATAGCTTTACAAAGAATCACACCACCGCAAAAAAATTCTAAATGCATTGAACCCAATAGGCAAAAAATGCATTAAAGTCAATTGGTGTTTTTCTTGTGGCAACTTTTTTGCCTTGGCAATTTTTCTTTCCAAATGCATTACAGTTAAGGGGAATTTTGTTTTTCTTATGGCGACTTTTTTGCAGACAATTTTTGGCAACAAGAGGAACAGGGAACTCCAGCAGAAATATATATCAAATTCACATTTAACCAATTCAAATTTGGTCTCCATAACTACAAAATAAAAAACAAATAATATGTATATGCATGCATACAAAAATATATAAAAAATATTTTAAAAAATATAATTTTATGCATGTACCCCATACAAAGACCCCATAGCTTGTGTTGAAATGTGTTAAATATTTTGATACATCTTTCTGCTGGAGTGCCCCACTCATAATTTTTTGATCTCTTAAGAAGGCTTGCTGCATAAGCTTGGCATCAATATATATGAATAACTAACTACCTTACAGAACCCTTTGGAAAGATATAAATTAATTATCCCAACTTTGATGGGTCAACATTTTTACTTGTCACACTGACAAATTATCTGGAGAGTAATAATATTATCATAGCTTTTTTATGGATGTATCAGCTTAATGTAAATGTTTCTGAAGTTGCACTCATGCATAAATGTAAATCTTTATCAGTGGTGTGATCTCCATTAGTAGGAAATCATGCTCATGCCCCCAGTAACTGCCAATTTCTTCATTCTGACCAACCCCTATATCCATCCATGTACCCATTTTTTTTATTGTGTACAGGAATAAATGACCTGCAGAAAATGAACCTGAAAACAAAATACATAATATCACAAGGCTCTTCACAATGTGGATGTCGTGATATACTACACTGTGATTAAAATGCATTTAGTTTCAGGATTCACATTGGATAGACAAGTGCCAATAGGTACAAGGTCTGATTTAATCAGCAGGGTGATAATCTATAAAATATACATCATTTATGCACGCTATTGAAATTGAAGGTCTAGTGGTTTGAAATCATGGTGAAAGGAGCTTTAATCCTATGGAAGTATGTAATGTCTGCTGTCCATATTTATATTCCATTTGGTACTGGCCCATCAGAGTGTGGCTAATGTGGGGCCTTCACCCAGAAAGTTTTTCCATGTGTTGACTACCTTGTATCACCCATCTAATCAGAAAGTTTGTCCTACCAACAATCCAGGTTTTCTTCTGTCCCCCACAAGTTCATAAGTAAGTCAATACAGGGACACGCATTAAGAGGCGATGCCGACTGACCCACCAGTGCTGATTAAACCCTAGTTGAGACATCCAAGACTTGTGTGTAGTGATGGGTGAATCTACCCAGTTTCGCTTTGCCGAAAAATTAGCGAATTTCCAGCGAAATTTGCGAATTGGCGAAAAAAATTTGCGAAACGAGTCGCGGTACACATTTTTGACGCGTCACGTCATCTTCGGGAATTCGCCCCTGGCGAATAATTTCGCCCATCACTACTTGTGTGTATTATAAACCATTTAAACACATTCTAAAGCTTTATTTTGGAAAATAGACAATAATAAGATACAAATTTAATAAATTGTGTCTTTTACATACTAAGATATGAATGAATAAATGAATGAGTGAATGAATGAATTTATGAATTAATGCCCAGGGTATTTAGAGAATTAGTCTTCTCTGAATTATGTTCTTAAAGTGCTTCTGCAAATGATGTGCAGATCTGGTCCACATTTTCTGTTCATAGACTTAATTAGAGAAACAAAACAGATGGTTCTTTCTGGAAGTCTGACTTTAAAACATAAAATATGAATACATTTGGGGAAATCGAAAAGCAGAAACTTTAACCATTTCATAGTTTACCAAAATTATACTAGAGAGAAGGTGGTATGTCAGAAAGAATTTGGTACAAATGCAAGCAACACAAACATTTGAACAATGTCAATAGTCACAACTATTGTTCTCACTAGTGATTGGTGAATCAGCGCCATTTCGCTACGCTGAATTTTTCGTGAATTTCTAGAGAAAAATTCACGAAACGCCACCAGCATCCAAAAAATGACTCGGGGGTCCAAAACAATTCGCCCATCACTACTTCTCATGCATTAATGATCTGTAGAGACCCATAGATTAATATCTCTCTTTGGGTTTAAATCCTTACACTCCCTTATCTCTCTAGTTGCTGGGCAGATGCGCATGTTGCAAGTTATCTGAATTAAAATTTTTGATTACTGGCCCATAGCCTTATGACCACTTCCTGGCACATTTTAATATAGCAATTGGTTAGGGGTGGACCCTCTTTGTTATGGTTGCTGACCCATCTGGATCTGTTCCATGGAGCCAGGGAGCCTGGGTACACAGGCCCAGTAAAGCTGTTCTGCCATAGAGGGACCAGCACCTGTAGTGATTTGGGAATAGGGACCCTGTGAATGAGGCCAGCCAGAGACAGGTTAACTTTTTCATAGTAATCTCTAGGAGAGTAAGATAAAGTGTTTAACTAGCATGAGCAGCCTGTGCTTCTACAAGGGTTGTAGAAGGGATTAGCTCTCCCCTAGGCTCGGAGTCTGCCTATAGTGAAGGGACAACAGCTGGATAATGAATCAGACTTCAGATTATTTTCCCTGATCATTCCACTGTATGGGATCTGGATCAATCCTGGGCATCCCAACCTATAGGTGCACCTTTACTACCCTGACTACATCCACATGGTGTCACATTGTGCTGTCTCTGCCTAACTATTCTGGCATAGTGATTTTGTGGTATACTTTGCCTCTCTGGATTGTGAGTATTAACCCCGTGGATCACTTGACTCTGACAAGTAAACTTGTTCTGTTGTTTGCAAGAACCTTCTGGTATCCTTTCATTACTTTTTTGCACAGTAGCCTATGTGAGTTGGAGTATAACTACACCATTCCTTTGCAACTTCCACTTAGTAAAGGCCTTGTCTGTTATATTAGAATCTAATGTAACCCATACTTTATTGCTATAACTGAAAATTACTCTTCTTGGTTGAATATACCATAAATACTCAAAGAATAACTTTGTAAAAGATGGGGAATAGACCCCATATAAGCACCCCCTTCAACCACTCTCCTGCCAACCAGTTCGGGAAAATTTTAAAGCCTTAAAATTTTTATGGCTACAGTCCTGCACTGCCTATACTTTATGGTGAGCAGTGAGTCTGCACTTAGGTTTGGTTTAATTTGCTGTGTGGGCATGGCCCAGTGTGTGTTTTGCAGTTGTTGATTGTCTTTTTAACTATTAGTAACAAAGTTGAAGTTTTAGGCGTTATTTGTTTATCTACTGAAATAGTTTTTGTCCCTACTGGTTTGCCCGTACTGGTTGGCAGGAAGGTGGTTGAAGTATTGATATTGGTTGAATATAGCCCAAAATAGTGTTACAGACACATAACCAACTGGTCAAGTTTTTTTTAAATATTACGTGCTGGTCTTAGTGTTGCTAGGTGAAGCCTTCTTGGATTTCCTATCATCGAGACTGCAGATCCAAGGCTGCTGAACTTCTCTCACGGTGGGATATACAGCTCCTCTTGGTAGCAGATTCTGGGGTCCTCTTCTTCATGTTCTCATATTATGTATTAATAACTGAATGTGAATGTTTTCCTGCATGCACTGTTAAATGTTTGTTTTGATAAGTTATACAGTATAAACGTGAGAGTCTTCTTGGGATTATTTATGTGAAATTATTGCCAAATGCTTGGCATAATTGCCATTGGCTTCAGGCTGAGTTTTTTGCCTTCCTCTGGATCCAACAGTGGATATATTATATTTAAAATTTTGTTTTCACAGCAGTGGTAGGACCTTGCCACAGTACTGCACAGGAAATTTTAGAAGAGGGAGGAATGAGGTTCTCTCCTGTGACTGCATGGTGGGTTGATTGATACAGACGCTACTACTGCTTTTGCTAGGTGACAGTATTCTTGGATTTCCTAACATCAAGACACTGCAGATCCAGGGCTGACAGCAGGACTGCTGAACTTCTCTCATGCTGGGAGATACAGCTCCTGCTGGTAGCAGATTTGGGGGTCAACCTCTCTGTAGGTAGAGGCAGCCTAATACTCAGTGGTGGATATACTGACATAGGGCTGATCTCAGGAACAGCAGTGCATAGTAGTGATCTCTTATGGAATTCTGGCTTAAAATATTGCCTTGGAGTGAGGCTGGCAAGGTCCTATTTATTTGATAAAAAAAATGTGAATAAATGCTGTGGCCATTTTTCCCCATTTCTGGCTCCTGGGGTTTTATTAAAGTGTGTAAAAATGGGGTTCAGTGGGATGTCTGAAAATGAAGGGTCAATTGAGGAGTCATGCATTTGGAGTGAGAAAAAAATTGTTGCGTATGTAAAAAGTTGTTGCATATGAAAAATATGTCTAATTACTTGAATGCATATTAACATAGTAACATAGTAAGTTGAAAAAAGACACACGTCCATCAAGTTCAACCTTTTAAATTTTTTTTAACCTTCCTAACTGCTAGTTGATCTAAAAGCAGTTGACTGCTAGAAGAAGGCAAAAAACACCATCTGAAGTCTATCCAGTTTGACTCAGAGGGGGGAAGGTTTTTTTTCCCACTAAAATTTGGATTTAATACTAGTATAGTAGTATAATTCAGATTTAAATAAATAACCCCTAATTACTGAACAATTACAAGTGTGGTTGTAAGTGCTTGAACTATGTATTTCAGTCTGTGAATTTTTGGCTAATGGCGGCTTCAATCAGAACACAAAAACTTTTTTAAAAAATATATATATTTGTTACAATGCTGTCTCACCACAAAACAAATTTTATTTTCAACCTTTGGCAGATTATATTTCCCTCTGAGGGAGATTAAAAGCTGTTCCATTACTTCACTGTGTCACCCTGTTCTAACAGCACTATAATTCTATCTGGTCTAAAAATGTGGTCTTTAATTTGAAAATGACTGCAGAATACTAATTGTGTGCAGTCTGTGGACATCTGCAAGACATAATAAGGCAATGGATATTTTGTTAGCTGCATATTTGTTCATAACAATTGATAGGGCTTTTCAGCTGTAAAAAGCTTGTTGAGGACTGTAAAGCTCTAGGCCTTTTACTTTATCCAAATTAAAATATAATTAATCCTTGTTGGAATCAGAACCAGCGTATTGGGTTTATTTAATGTTTTCATGATTTTCTAGTAGACTTAAATTATGAAGATCCAAATTACAGTAAGATCTATTATCCGTAAAACCCCAGCTCCCAAGCATTCTTTAAA
The DNA here is from genome assembly GCA_024363595.1 of Xenopus borealis. Classification (NCBI taxonomy): domain Eukaryota; kingdom Metazoa; phylum Chordata; class Amphibia; order Anura; family Pipidae; genus Xenopus; species Xenopus borealis. Next base: position 126,881,427 of record CM044438.1, read on the forward strand.
ATGAAATACATACTGTATATTTTTTTGAGATCTTAGGGGCAAATTTACTATTATTCCCCAAAA
>CM044438.1:126885619-126906852 GCA_024363595.1 Xenopus borealis
TTCGACCATCGAATGCTTATCAAATTGTTTTAGGCTATCATTTTGCTCGCTATTCGATTTTCAATGAATTCGTACAATCGGATACCAATCGTTTGATTTCACAGAAATATCTTGAAATTTCATTCGAGCCTCCGAAAAATTTGTACGATTCGAACGATCCAACACTTCGAATGGTACGAATGGTATTCGAGCAGGACTCAGGGGCAAATGTATTATTATTCCCCAAAATTAGTTCGACCAAATTCGATATTCGATTAGCATTCGATCGTCGAATGCTAAACAAATAAACTTTAAAAATTTAATCCTTCGCTGATCGAATGATAGAATGATCGAATATTTGTTTATTCGAATGTATTCGAATGTATTCGATCGTTCGACCATTTGTTATTCGATGATCGAATATGCCAAAATTTGCATATTCAACAAACGAATAAATCCTACGTTCGAAATTCGATCGAATTCGATCGAACTTCGATCTATTCACGTGAATTTAGTACATCGGCCCCTAGTGTTAGACTCAGAGAAGTAGGAAACTCCTGTGTGTGACTTAGGGCAAAGGCTGAAACCTGGTCGTACCTTCCACATTGCTGCTTAACCGTTGCTGACATGATCCCGGGCCTGTAGGGATCCAGCCTAATGGATTGTGCTGTGAGTATTTGCATCCTTTGTACTATGTGTTCTGTATACTCCTATGTGGATATCTGTTCTTATGAATAAAAGTACTATTTCTGGTTAAGCATTAAAGATCTACTGGCGCCCATTTCTTATGCGATAGCACCTTGGTTACAGTTGCTATACACCCTGCCTCCACTTTGCTGCAAGGGCTTACCACTGAGAAAGAGTGTCTCATTTTTGGTATCACACCACTTTGAAAGTAGCTCAAGTTGACCACAGTAAAGTCAATTTACTATAGCGCTACATATACTGTATAAGTGCAAACTTTAGTCATGTTAATATGCAAAGCAAAGTACAAGGTGAAAATACCAACAGTATAGGCACGTATGAATGAAATGGAAACTACTGGGAATAATATTCATGAAATAAAATCTAAATAAGTTCTCTGTTTCTCTTATAGCATAAAATCATTATAACAATGAAACACACTGAATAGTAATACTCATTCAAATGCACATTGTAAGCAAAGAAAAGCAGCTGGGAGTTGTTATGCATATATTAATTAAAGGAAGGCTGATGGATTAAATAAAAGAGGTTGTTATGAATATATTAATCAAATGAAATCCATTACAGCTACTAGTTTGTCATAATAAAACAATAGGTTAAGGTCAATGAATAATTTATAATATTGTGGATGTTGCATTCAACTAGAGGTTGTTTGCCTCTAGTTTGCTTTGCCGAAAATTTGCAGAAAGGTGAAAATTTGCCAAGATGCATTGAAGTATAAAATGTTTTTTTGACATGCGACATATTGAGCAACACATTTTTGAAGTGCTACACTTTTTTCACCCATTAGGGTCTATGGCTGTCATTTTTGTTGCCAAATTTGCATAAAACTTCGCTCATCACTAGTGTACACTTTATATCCCATATATCCAGGGTGTAAGAACATAAACCATTTGGCAATTAAATAATTTACTAGGATTATAAAATTATAAATAGGAGCTTTTTTAACCATGTAATTGCATTTGTGCATACTCTTTGATATATTTTTTTATAACTCCCTGCCAGTAGAGCATATGTTATTTAGGACACTTTCTCATGGCTGGACTTTTGCTGTATAGGTGGAGGAAGGGTTATCCATGTTGTTATCACACATACTGTATTGATTGCATAATAACTTGGGTGGCAGTGGTTCTTAAAAAAGTTTAATTTTTCATTTACTGAAATCCAAAAAAATTCTCACTGTTTTCTTAAAACCACTTAGACCAAACTCCCGTGTACATTTTTACCGTATTTAGCAATAAATTTACTTTAAAAAAGCTCAGGAAAAGACTTGATAAAATCATAAAAAAAATGACTTGTCCAATTGTTTCAGAGTTGAAGCATTAAAACTCAGATTATCGCCCAAAAATCAAGACATTTTCAGATTATTGGACAAAACCCAATGCAGATCATGATATCTTCTGGACATCTGCCATTGACTTCTACAGCACCTTGAAAGGTTAGAGTTGAAATTCTTTTTCTTTCGGACTTTCATCAGCCTCGGGGTATAAAACATCTTGAAAAAAATTGTATTTTCCCTTTTAAAATTCAATCCAGAAAAAATGTACTTTAATAAATAAGTATAAACTATTTATTTTCTTAATCTTACAACAATCTCTGAGGATGTTGCATCAAGAAGATCCTTTACAATCAGCAAGTAAATACAGTAGATCACAAGTTAAGTCTCTTGATGGTAACTAGAGGACAGTACTCACTCAAAAGTGTCCAGTCCCATTGCCCTTACAGTGAAACTTCTTTGAAATGTTTCTTTGTATCTAAGTCTGTATACTTCAGTCCCTACACTGGTGAGTGATTCCCAAGGTACTAACCTTTCTGGTTTCTTTAATATAGCCTCAGGTTGCTTAATTTATGACTGTGAGACAAACTCTTTCTCCTAGAGTGTGAACATATTATAAGTACTAGCTACTCCTATTGAAGTATCCTACCTACCATCTATCCCCTCCAGGAAATGCAAACCAAAGAGACACTACCAGAATTTCCTGATAAAGACTAAAAATACAAGACACCACTTGCCTATACCAGGTCAACAGCTTTCCTAGAGAAACCCAGACTTAAATATTTTCAATTGTCTCAGTGCTTCCCTCTTATAGTGAAGGGGACTGTTTAGAAGAGCTCTCTGGGTTGGGTTAAGGTTTCTCATGTAGAGTTACACAAGAGGGCCCACACTTTTATATAGAATTTCACTAGGGAATATTACTTATGCTTCCTTTTGGGATTTGCACATGGGAAATCAGTATATTGCCCTGGTGGTTGAAGATGGATGACCATTTTAAAGAAACTGCAGTATATTTCTTTGCTTCAGTTTTTGGGGAACAGATACTAAGAGGCAGGGCATAACACTATGTCCAACCACCATCTACCCCACCCAACTCATTCTTACTAGGCCTGTCAAAACCTGAGCAGCCTTGGAGTTGTATAATTACACAACTGGTAACAGACTAATTCCAAATATTATTTTTTGTTGATATAACAGTGTACCTAGAGGCAATGCTCATTAATGATGCTAATTACTATCAGTGAATAATGACAGTGGCATACACTTCAATTACAAATAGCATTACAAGATTTCTTGCTGTTTGGCAATGCAGCTAAAATGACATTTGATTCATCTTGTATAGACTCAAATTAAAATTTTTACTAACCTACAGATGAAGCCACTTTGGATTGTGCATTTGACACAGAATAACTTAACTCAAACATCCCATTTAACTCACTTATCACAGAATATTGTGTCACAGCATCCCATCCAATTAAAGAGTTCACCATTGAAAACAATGGTGCTTTGGTATGCTAATGAAAAGGTTAAATGCATTAAATGAGTTAAGATGACTTTAGATAACACAGTTTCTTCAATTAACCCTGAGCCACAAAGCATTTAAGTTACAAATCCAAGTTACAAATTTTATCTAATATTATATGTTTATATAATTGTATTTCCAGGTTCTTCTTTTGGCAAACTGAGAAGGTTTGTATAGTTGCAATCAGGTTTACACTATTGTGCTGATCGTTCGTACAGAATGTCTTATCCCCTGAATGACAAAACTGTACATGTTGGTCTCAAGAACTCTGTCCCCAGCACCTTGGGGTCCCACCTTACTGCACAAGTTAAAGCAGGGAAGGGGGTAGGAAGCAGTGGATCTGCAACAGGGGATTTTCAGGCCATTATGGTGTGGACTGGAGATCTTTGAGGGGGGCAGGGATCACGGGTTCTTACCAGGAATCCTCTGACTGAGGACCCCCTCAGTGGCCTTTGTGATCTACTCTCTATAAAGTCATTCTGGGAAAAACACTGATAGCAGCTCTTTTCTTTAGCAAGACATTGTGCAGTTTCACAAAAAATGTATTCTGAAAGGAAAGTTCTATAAAAGAATTATCCTTAATGGGATGATGGTAGACATTAGAGTAATGCTCATTTATGGGAATTGGCATTTCTTCGAGGAGGTTAAGTCACCCTAACCTTTTGTTATTCATGTTATTTCCTCTTCTCTTCAATCCTGTATCAATCAGCATAATCAGTAAAAAAAAAATACCAACCCAAGCTTTTATATTCTGGAGAAAATAAGTGACAAAAAGAAAAAATATAGTTATTTTCTCGAACATTATTGTGTGACTTATGACTTCTGTTCTGAAGAAAAACACTCGGAAACAATATGCACCAAAGGCAATTCCACTCGCAGGTTTAATATTTAGGAGCAAGATCCCAAGACAGAGATTTGTATGGTACAGTAATTTTAAGCAGACTTATTAAACACTACATTAAAATGCATCTGTCCATATTTGTACAGGCCATATTTAAATTCAAGAAACCATCAAAATGAGCTTTCAACTAATTGTGTCTCAGATTTTTTTTTTTTACTATGTATACACTGAAATATGTATATTCTGTGTGCCATAGTTATGTCATTTAAAAAAAAAATTACATTGTACAGGTAGTTTATACTAAAGTAGGCAACCACATGTATTTTTTCTAGATTTAGTTTTAGCAGGGTTAGATCGGCTTGCCGGGATATCAGGACAACCCCTGGTGGGCCCTTGTTTAAGTGGGTCTTAGAAATACCTTTCTATTAATAAAATCTTAGTTTTTTTCCTAAACTCTTGGGGACTGGAGTAAATCATTTGTGGATTTGCACTCCATTACTTCAAAGAGAAACACGTGATCCAAGATGCGGGAGGGAAACCAAATCAAGAAACAAAACCATGAGGGAAAGCTTAGGAAGGGTCAGTTTATTCTGTGATGGGATTGGGAAAAAGACAGATGTCCCATGTTTAAGCTGGAAAATGAATTCTAAGCAAGGTTACTAAGGCTAATTATATTGAGCTGGAATCTGGAAACAATTTGCATATTGTAAAAGGGGAAAGCAAGAGCAAATGGACTATGAAGGACTTAGAGAGACATCAACTCAAAACAACCAATATAATCTAGGCCTGGACTTCTCAGCAAGAAGAAGTTTTATGGCATACTAGTGAGTGTTGGGCCTTTGGTGCCCTAAACCAACACTAGGGGGCAGATTTATCAAATTCACATGAATGATTCAAAATTCAATCGAATTTTCAAGAAGATTTCAATTCGAATTTTGGAATATTTTTTTAGGCCACTTCCATCTTTCAATTTTGAAAATTCGATCGAATTGAATGATTTGAATAATTCTATTCGAATATTCGTGAGTCGAATTACTTGCCCTTTAAATTTTTATTCAACAGCCTAGTTCGCCAGATTAAACCTACCGAATTGCTATTAAACCCTATGGGAAGCTCCCATAGGGTTTTTTTTAACTTTTTTAGATTGAATAAAAAAATTCAATCAAATGGTTAAAATCATTTGATCAAAATTTTTTTATTTGATCGTTCGATCGGTCGAATTGCGGTAGAAACCTTCAAATTTAAACTTCGAATTTGAAGGCTTCAAATTCGACCACAATTCGAGGGTAAATTCACCCTCGAGTTCGACCAATATTAAATCTGCCCCTAGATGTTTCTAACTTTTTGGGTCACTTAAACTAAAGGGAAGTACTTTATACTGTTCATGATGATTACCTGGTTGACCTCTTAGTGGTCTAACTAGAAGTTACTCATCCCCATATCTACAATCCATGGAAAACCATGAAAGAGTATTATGAAGTTACACATTACTCAGGATCATCAATGGTTCATTTATATCACTCCCCAGGTTAAGGGTCTGCTTTCTCTATTATGATCCTACTTTACAGTGCTGGAATTAGGGGTATGCAGAAGAGGCATGTGCCTAGGGTGCAATGCTGGTGGAATGCCGGGCATTCCTGCACCTGCTCTAGTATCTTTCCGTCCCCAACCCCCATTGTTTTTGCATGTATGCGCATGTGTAGTTGTCCACTTATGCTCTCTTTCTAGGGGGGTGGGAGCAGAGCAAAATTGCCAGCCTGGTTGCCTTAGGAACGGTAAACATACTAAGTTAAAAGTCATATATGTTATACCAGAATTATTTATAATACAGAATTATTGACTTTTTTTGTGGATTTAGCACAAGATGCTAAAACAAATACGCACAAAATAACGTTAAGAATTTTCTTCTTGATAAATCTATGTTTTGGATTGTACATTATTATCCTAAAAATCTTGGATACCAGCAGTGTTGTATTATTGAATATACTACAGTTAATGAACACCATTTGCAATCTTGTGTTTCGATTTCAATCCAAAATAGTCTTAAAGTTATTTAAGATCCTGCATGGAGTACAAATGGAGGTTATGCCCTTTTATACTGTATATATAGCAGTTACAGCAGTCTCTCCATATATCATTGTAATCATTTAATGGAGAATCAAATGTTATTTGGAATAACCATGAAGGTTTTCACCTTAGACCTAATTTCATATCTACCATGAATTTTGTTTTTGCCTGCAGGCAAAAGTTAAGATTTCTAAAGCATTACTTCCTTGCAATTCTCCTATTTAAAGAAGTCTGTGGTATTGTAACACTACTTTAACCCCTTGTACATAGCAATTTATGAGTAAAAAGTGTCTCTGAGCACAATTTCTCTTATTTAATTAGACACAAAGCAAACTATGTCAGGTGAAGCTTATGTGCATTAACACTTTGTGCTTTGTGTTAAAGCCAGTTTGATGGGGTCAGGATAAATCTGTGTAAGAAGTCATTGAGTTTAAGCTCTATTCTTTTGTAAAAGAAAAGACTAAGATTATGTCTGCACTTTGCCCTGGGATCAAAATACCCACTGTCATTGGTTCATAAGACAGTTTTCCATATGTTTGTGATTATATGACTAGTGCTTCACTGTTTGGCTCATAGTTCACTTTACTTGTCTGCATGCGGGTTAAAATGCAAAAATGGAATTATGTATTTATGCAGAGAGAAGGTAAACAGTTTGTGTATATTATGGCACTGAAAGAGAAAGGAGATGGTTCATATACTGTGCATGTGCACAAACTAAGAAATACTGTAGCTAAAAACAGAAAAGAAGAAGAGAGAAGAAAACTCCCAATATGAAGCAAATGTATTTTATTTAGTCAAGACTACAAAGAATTTATCGCTATGGTTCCAGAATCATACGGTTTGCAAAGGGTCTGGAAATACCCAACCATTCTAGAATGCTGAACCAAGGTGCTTAATAAAATAAGAAGAGTACTGTATTTCAGCAGATTTCACACATCTAGCATTAATAGAGAGTTTTTCTCTTGTCTAAGTAAACACCTGTAGGAGATAGTATTTACAGCATGAAGTGGAGAAATCCAATATATATATGCTATTTACAGTAAGGCAATATCCTCTGCCTGGTTTATACTGCTTCTCATATCTCCCTTTAACCACTTGGGAAAGAAAAGGCAATGCTGTAGGCATGCTGCCCAACAAAAATCTAAAGTGTTATTACTCTTATAATTATGTGTTGTCAAAAGTTACAAAAGGAAGTGTGGAAATAAAGTTGAAAGCTCAACTGAGAACAATAAGGTAGATTTAGATGCTTGGTACTGTATAAGATAGCAGTATAAGGCATTTTACCCTTTACCCAATTTAAAGTAGTTATGCGTCATGATATGAATAGATGCATTTTAAGATTTTAAGAAAGGGTGGAGAAGCCTGAAATGTGCAACAAGATAACTAGCTTATTGTATCTTCCCAGACCTGGTGTAAAAGCAACTTCAACTACCATAGAAATTGTGGAGGCAGAGAGAAAAGATGATGGAAGGAAAGAAGGTTGGCTTAACCCACTGAAAAGTGGGAAGAATGTTCTATCAATACAGTATGAATTGTAAAGATAATGTTTAGGTTCTAGTGTCTGGATATAGTTGATACATGTTTATTTCCCTTGATTGGTTACTCTTGTTTGTGTTCATACCTAGAGGGTAAGTAGACATAATCATTGGGGCTAGTAGAGAGAAGGAACTTAATGACACTTCCTAGGTTCAAAATCAAAGGGGACAATTGAGTCCTGCCATGGTCCTTTTTACAGGAGACAACCTAAGCAGAAGGGATGGTCAAACTGCAGATGCCTAATAGGAAATTATGGTGTTCAGGCAGTTGGGTTGTGTAGGCAGTGCACTAATAACCTTGGCCTCCTTGCAGGAGAGTTGTGCTGGTAAAGGGTCCTATCATTTCAGATAGTGGCCATGACACACTCCATTTTTCATTGAGCTACTCAGTGGAAATTAAATAAATCTAATGGAGAGTTACAACAAAGCCTTAAAAGCAACTGAGTATATCTACAATTGACAAGAAAACATGTTCTGCAAAGCTGCAAAATGCATTTATAAAAATTAGAATGTGTCCTTAATAGTGATGGGTGAATTTATTCGCCAGGGCCAAATTCGCGGCGAATTCCCGCGATTCGCCGCTGGCGAATAAATTAGCGAATCACCAGCGTAAGCGACGCGCGTCAAAGTTGACGCGACGCGCGTCAAAATCGTCCCGTGACTCGTTTCGTGAATTTTTCGCCGAAGCGAATCACGGGATATTCGCCCATCACTAGTCCTTAATGGAATGAGATGATAGTTATAGCAAGATATTCATATCAACCTGGACTTTGAGAAAATTATCAGAGTTGAATTGGAAAAGCTGATTCCACAAATGTGATATGATTATAATGATGGCTGGAAAAGGAACTCGTAGGAAATGACTAATTTGCATGTACTGTATGTATGATTAAAACAATGAAATATATATCTCATTGTTTTGTAAGTGTTACTTTACTGTATATCAGACTTTGCCTATTTTATTTATAAAACAAATCTCCATATACAAAATGGGTACAAGGATGGAGAATTAGGTAGCTGTAACATTATGGGGCAGATTTACTAATGGTCGAATTTCGAATAAAAAAAAAAATTAGAAATTCGACCATGGGAATAGTGGGGAAGTAAAATCCTTCAAATTCGTCTATCGAATTTAAAGGATTTAAACGTAATTCGATAGATTGAACGATCGAATATAAAAAATTTGATAACATTTTTTTTATTCGATCTACTAATGATTCCCAATTCGGTAGCTCGATCCTGGCGAAGTAGGTGGTCGAATAAAAAGTTATTTGAATCGGATATTCGAATATTCGAATAAAATTTTATTTGAATATTCAAATCATTCTAATTCGAATATTCGATGGTCGAATTTGCCTAATTTGCACAATTGAAGATTCAAATTTATATTAAATTCGATCGAACTTTGAATTATTCACGTGAATTTTGTAAATCTGCCACTATATGTTGGCTTACAGAAATTGGCAGTGTAAAGACTTTTTGGACAAAATGTTTCAGATGTTGGATTTAAACTGTTTGATGTTAATAGAATGACAGGATACAGACCTAGTTGTTTACATTCTAACTGTGAACTTGTGTTATATACAGGAGCTGTTTCGGTTGCAGTGGACTTGCTGAGTCACTTATCATCCTCCCTGAAGTGTCTGAAACCGCCAAATGTTCCAGACAAGAGTATCATCTTAGCATTTCCTTATTGCTAAAATAATTGGTTTCCTAACAACAGTAAGCAAAAGTGGAGAAATGTGGCATAAAATGGAGTTTAAATACAATTTTCAGCCCTTTCATAAATATGCCTGTTGAGGAAAAAGAATTTGATTGTTTTGTTGCAAATTTTTTTTATACTGAACTTGAAAACTGATGCATCACCCTCACCGTGTCAGTGTTTCAGGAATCTCCGAATTCCTTTGAATCCAGTCAAGGAAGCTTTATTTTCTTATCAACAATAAAATAAGAAGCACAGAGGATTTCATAAATCACAGCTAACATTTTATTCACTCCTACACACATGCAGTAAGAATTCCTTCTTCTGTGTCATTGCCCCTTAGGCTACAAGAAAGAATAATTTGGAAGGGAAGAGGAAAAGCAATATCTAAACTGTAAATAAGTTATAGAACTCACCCGAAGCCTGGTGAACATTATGAAACTGGGGAGCTGGGGATTACAAACCTTGGAGGCAGACTCGTGCTTACCAGTTCTGGAGCACTTTTTATGTATGAGAAATGTGCTCTTACAATGAACTACATATCCTACAAAACAAATGTTTTTAGTTAAGTTAAGGTTCCATAGTTAAACATTCTTTGTAGATAGAAGTAAAACTAGAGAATAGTAAAAGTGAGAGTGACATTATAGGGCAGATTTATCAGGGGTCCAAGTGAAAATTCGAATGAAAAAAATTAGAATTCCAAGGTATTTTTGTGTACTTTGACTAGGTAATAGTCCACATTTGATTCAAATTTGTACTGCCTCTTTAAAAATTCAAATTCAAGTATTTGCCATCTAAAAACTGCTGAATTGCAGTTTTAGCCAATGGGGGACCGCTTAAAACCTATATGGAGTCAATTGGTGGACTTGAAAAAATTTAAAATTTTAAGGTTTTTTTGTGCAAAAACTTTGAATCAAAAGCTCTAAAAATTTTAATCAATTTAATATGGACCTATTCGATCGAAAACAGACCTATTTGATCGAAAAAAATTTGAATGAATTTTGATTGGTCTTTTTGAATTCAAATTAGAAGTTTTTTCACTTCGAAATTCGAACCTTGATAAATCTGCCCATTTTTGGCCCCCTTTTGGTCCTTTTGGTTTGTATCCAAGTATGTGTTTTCCACATATTTTCCTGTGCCTACAATCGTTCATTTTAGAATGATAAGAAACAAGACTTTGGAAAGTTGAAGATTGTTTGGCTGCTGGATATCTAATTTAAACACAGAATGTTTCATTCTGGGAGATGTGTAATAAGGAACTGCAGGTAGGAGAGAATGAAATGACATTATGGAAAGCTATCACCATTCTGCAGTGTCTATCAACTCTAGGAAGAAATGTCGGCACCCAGGATACAGCGCGAATGTGGCTCACTGATATCTAAAGAAGCTTAACAGATTTACTGTTTATATTACAAACAAAGCCAGTGTTTCAGTATTACCAAGACTTGCTATATTACCAAGCTCCATAGATGATAGTTCAGATTATACATGCTGCAATGGACCTTCTGTGATAACAATGCCCATACCATTTGCTAGTGCTGGCAGTTAGAACTTAGAACTGATTATAGATAAGGAAACACAAATCAGATCCACAAGCAACAGTAACCAATTCTTATACTCATTTGCTGTTCTGGTGATTAAACTAGGCCGGTAACAGTTGATTCATATTAGCTAATATGGGTATATTAGACCTGAAGTCCTTCAGGATGATATCATTTTCCGTTCCTGTCATTTCCTCTCCGTTTTCTTGCACAATGATTGACACGTCACTTTAAACTTTGGATGCTAAAATTGGTAACTTATTAATCACAGTGCTTGAGTCTGGAAAGCCAGATTTTTGCTCATAAGTGAGAAAGATGAACTAATAATAGACAAAGTGCGACTGGGAAATATGATAAGCAATTATCTGAGCTTAGCAAATAGTTTGCTTTCTCTGCGATTAAAAAACTTGCTAATATTATGGGGCAGATTTACTATTGGTCGAATTCGAGGGTTAATTAATTTAACTCTTCGAATTCGAATATGAGTCGGTGAAGCGCAGCCCTGCGCGTTTCATTGACTCAGCGGCTTCTTCAGGGGCTGTGGTTCTTCCATTTACATAAATAGTCTAAACTGGCATCATCATTACCCTTACTTCCGGTGTTATTATGTCACTTCTGGAATATCCCTCTTTGCGGTTCAGTGTGAGTTGCGCTAAAGTGCACATGTGTATCTAGTAGTTTTAAAACCTGTACTATAACTTTTATCGATGCCGGTTGCTCACCATTTTTCTTATGTTAAACAAGAATTTAATCTGTGTGTTCAGATATGGGACAAATTATTTACAGAGCTAGTATCAAGCATTTATTAATAATCAATCAATAATACTAATAATAATAATATAATAATATTAGAGAGGTATAAGTACAATATCCAAAATTACTCAATCTTATAGAAATGGAGAAAATGTAAAACTGTCATTAAGGCCATTTGGGGATTTACTGTTCATAGTATAAATCCACCTAGCTTCTGTTTTTACATTTTTTTTTTTTTTACATCTCCCACTTTACTTTATATTCTCTCTGGAAGTTTTTTATTTGTGCTTTTTTGGGGGGTTCCATTTACTAAAAGTACCAATTTTTATGGTGTAGAGTAATTAGTATAACCCCAAATTTTTAGAGCTAAAAAATAAAATCAGGGATAAGAAAATATATGAACATTAGTAAATTGGCACTGAAGTGTTGTTTTACTGTCAGGGCAGTCATAACATATCCAGGTTAATGATCAGACATGATTTAAGGGAGTTCAATAAAGGGGTTCAATAGCAGATTTCCTTGCTTCATAGCTGACAAGGGCATATATATATAATTATTACTTATATAGCTTTTTGTAGAAGGAATCTGATTACTATGTTTGGGGCCTGATTTGCTAAGGGTCGAATTTCAAAGTGGAAAATACTTTGAAATTCAACCATCGAATTGACATACTTGACTTCGAATATCGAAGTGGAAGTATTTTTCACTGAATTAAGCATTCCTGTGATAGAAGTAAAATTGTATTATTACTTATATAGCTTTTTGTAGAAGCAATCTGATTACAATGTTTGGGGGCTGATTTACTAACGGTCGAATTTCAAAGTGGAAAATACAGTACTTCGAAATTTGACCATTGAATTGACATACTCAACTTTGAATATCGAAGTGGAAGTATTTTTCACTGAATTAAGCATTACTGCAATCGAAGTAAAATCGTTTGATTGAATGATTAAATAGTTCAATTCGAACAATTTTAGCATACGATCAAACAATTTTACTTTGACAAAAAATAAATGGAAAAATGGTCTAGAAGGTCCCCATAGGCTAACATAGCAGTTCAGCAAATTTTATTTGGCAAAGTATAAAAATCAAAGTTTTTTTTTTTTTAAAGAGACAGTACTTCGATTTTCGAAGGCGAAGGATTTTACTATTTGACCATTACTACTGCCAAAACCGATATACAGTACAACTCTTTTGAAAGAAGTGTACAGCTATGGGATTTAGTTCTAGAATTCTTGGAACCTGGGATTTTCTGGAGAAGGGTAATCTCTATACTTTAAGGTTGTTAAAAAAGTAATCTATACATGATATAAACACAATAGGACATAAGCTTCTATAAACATTCACATTCAATTCCTTTTTCACTTTGCCTCCAGATAAAACAAAGCCACATTAACTGTTTTCTGATTAGACATGCATAAGAAAATCTTTTGGATTTACCATAAATATACAAATTTTGAGACTGGAGTCATTTCAGGGCACTACAATAGTAGATTTCTTGGGTAGGGAATAAAAATTTAAGTAGTGCTTTGAGAAACACTTTAGACAGGGGGTCATGAATTTGCCTGCCTTGGTTATGTTCCAAACTGTTAAAGCTCATCCCAAGCCTTCCAAAAATGTAATTTGTGGTTCTCTGGACCCCCCCCCCTCACTGGTAGATAACTCTGTAACAATACCCAAACTGTGAAATAGTGAACTCATTCAACTTAATGATTGCTATTTCTTTTTTTATCAGTATTTTAACTTATTATGCATTACAGCCCATGTGAATCAGTAGGTCACAAACATCAATAAGATGTAAAATTAAACTTTCCATAGAAAGGAACCTAAAATCAATAAGCATAAGCAAATGTCTCATGAGGCAGATTTTACAATTAAAGCATAGTAAGTAGAGAAATATGACAGACTAACCAATAAAGTAACATATTACCAATTACAATGCGGGCACACATCACTGATGGAGAAAGATCATCTGACTCTATCTAAATGAAAAATAGATCATCTGACTCTATCTAAATGAAAAATATTAAAATATTGCATGCCCAGATATAAGGCAGCTTGTATTACTCTAGAGAGAGAGGTAGGTGGTGTCAGTCAAGGATTATAAGGAATTTTAGGAATATAAATAATCTCCAGCTCTCCTAAGTAAGTATTTATGCTTCAAGAAGAGATGAAGTCTATAAACATAATCCAATAAAATTGTTTCTGGCATAATTTCTCTTGTGGCTTTGATTTGCTTAGATTAGTTTTATGTTGCTCAAACTGGTAAATCTCATGCACTTTAAGTGCACAGTTTTTAGCTGTAAGAATACTATGTAGATTTCCAAAAAAGTGGGATTTGTGTTTTAGGGATATTTTTTTACTATGTTAAAGATATATCACTCTTATGCAATAGAAAGGAGGGATGTGTATCCATTATGGGCATATCTGAGTCCAGTTCAGTTTGATAATGGGACACTGATTGCCACTGTATTTCCTTTTTCTTTCCTAGAACTATACTGGTGAACCTCATATTGGTGAGATCTGGGTTTGGTTTACTAACATTGGGTACATTTTAGTCAAATGTTAGTTAGTGGCAGTCATTTTAAGAAATAGAAAGCCATATTTCTATTATGTTCCCATAACAGTCGTGCAAGGCTCCTGGAACCTGCAGAACTACTTTTTTTTTTTTAAAATAAATAGCTAATTTTATAACATTAAGAATGTCAGGCACAACAGTGGCTCCAGTGTTGATAAAAACACCAAGGAATTGACATCTCTTGGGTGATAAGATACACAAGAAGAATGAGGGTCTTGTTTAATTCAGCTTATGACATGAAAGGGTAGCAATTTACATGGCATGGTCTCACAAATGCCATGGACATTCTGTGATGGGGGTTTTGGCTAAGGGTGATTCAAAAACATCAACCAGTTGTCAGTGCAGTCCTCTCAGCTAAATGTTTATGAGTTTATACCACCCATTATTTCAGGGTTTACCATAAAAAGAAAGACTTTGGACAGTTGCATTCTTTTTATTCTTTGGCATCAAGAAGCAGCCTTACTTGTGCTGACATTTCTTCAAGGACAAGTCAGGAATTCATGGAATTCAGGTCATGATTCTGTGTATGGTTGGATCCCTGCTAAAGAAGGTCGACCACCAGCTAGGCTGCTTTGGGTTTGGCCAACAATTGTAATTAGAGAAGGATGCAGGTGAGACTAGGGAAGTACACCCCCCCCCACAGCTTCCAAAGATTTCTTGTCTTGGAACCAGAGGCATGCAGAGAAGTGGGAGTGCTGGGTGCAAAGAGGGAGTAAGTGCAAATACCTGACTGCTGTGTGTTCTGAAAGTTTCTGACTGAGACAAACAGCTTTTTCTTCTCTCTGTTTGGGGTAATAAACAGGGATGGGCGAATTTATTCACCTGCGGAGAATTCCCGCGATTTGCGAAACGCCAGAGAAATTTCACCTTGCGAAAATTCGCAGGCATCTCGTTTGGACGCCCGCGTCCAATATGAGACGTTGCGGCATTTTGTGAATTTTTCGACCATTTCACGTATTTCTAGCCCAGATTTGCCCATCACTACTAGTAGATACATTTTGTGTATTTATTTTCTTTTTGTGTTTTAGCCTGGAAGTTTCTAACGGGAACATTAAAAGAGTATTTTTTTCTCTTTCCCTCTGTTTGTTAATTAAGGGGGAGGAGTTAATCAAGTAAATTCTGATCAGGCTTTGGGTTCTGTGGGTTTTAAACCTTATCTCTGTGACAGCAAAGTGAGTGTGGGAGCTGCTAAGTGAGTGTTGCATGTGATCTAAGTGTTGCATGTGAATTAAGTGTTAAAGGGCAAGGAAAGTCTAAAAATAGAATAAGGCTAGAAAGGCTGTACTTTGTATACTAAACATAAACATGAACTTACTGTACCACAAGCCTAATCAAACAAATGATTTATGCTTTCAAAGTTGGTCACAGGGGGCTGTCATCTTGTAACTTTGTTATACATTTTTGCAAGACTAGACTACATACACATGCTCAGTGTGGTCTTGGCTTCTTAGGGATCGTCATAAATGATCAAAAAGCAAAGCTGCTTGAGTTCTGCATGGCTGGTAAGTAAGGCAGGGGCTCCCCCTGCTGTTCATAAGTATGATTGTTTCCCTGCCAGAAGTTAGGGACCGTTTGACAATTCCTATCCACAGTACTAAATGAGAATTTCACTGCATACAGTCGGGTTTCTTATAAAAACAGTACACATTTAACTAAAGTATATTGGAGATAGATTTCTTTTTCATTAAAGAAAGTAAAAATTGGATTTTATTTCTTTGCCTTTCCTTGCCCTTTAAGCAGCATTAAAAACCTTAAGGCGTTGAAAACTCAAAAGGCATTTGTGAGGAATTGCACTTGGGAGACTGTAAGTACCCAGTATAAATATGAGTGCAAGTGGGTTTGCTGGTATCACTCAGTGTGTGTCTTGTCACATGTATGTGGTGTTGGAGCATCAGTTCCATGCAGTGTTTACATATGAAAGATGTCTGTGGGTTTTCATCTTGGAATCTGAACTGCAGACTCTTAGGGGGGAACTTGCAGCACTGAGGACAACGGCAAATGAGGGGGAGGAAAGGAGGCTCGAAGAGCAACCACTGGCAGGGGCTTTTGGAGTGGGGGTAGGAGAAAGTGCAGTGGAGGCTAATGAGGGAGGAAGGTTTGTGACAGTCAGGAGGGGAAGTAGGGGACAGAAGGGTAGGGGGCTGGTCCACAGCTTGTCCAAAACAGAAAATTCGCCATTTTTGACTGAAGATGCTGGGGAGGAAAGCTCTGACCTGGCATGTATAGAGCTGACTGACTCTCCGAGCACCCTGGCAGGCAGTGGCTCTAATAGTGTGGGGAATGGCAGGAAGGAAAGGCAGGTTCTAGTTATAGGTGATTCAATTATTAGAAAGGTGGATTGGGTAATCTGCCCTAAGGCCCCTACAGGCCAAACAGTCTGCTGCCTGCCTGGTGCTAGGGTTCGGCATGTGGTGGAATGAGTGGACAGATTATTGGGAGGAGCTGGGGAAGACCCAGCAGTCTTAGTACACATAGGTAACAATGACAAAGAGGAGGTGCTGAAGTCCTCAAGAACGATTTAAAAAAAACTAGGTATAAAGTTGAGGGCAAGGACTTCCAAGGTGCCACAAGCAATGCTATGAAGACAGCACAAACTTAATGTGTGACTGAGATATTGGTGTAGGCGGGAAGGTTTTGGGTTTTTGGAGAACTGGGGGAGGGAAGGCTCAGTAAAAGATTCAGTGGAAGATAGGTTAGATGGTGGGCAGAGGAAGGGAAAATGGGGGAGGATATTTGGTTGGGGTACTGTTATAGGGAGGACCACATGGCAAGTCTTCAATATAGTACCAGTATTACAGTAAATGTATGTTTGCAAATGCAAGTAGTCTCACTGATAAAATGGGAGAGCTGGAGGTGCTGGTGATGGCGGAAAAATATGATGTGGTTGGTGTGGCCGAAACATGGCTGAATGAGTCGCATGACTGGGCAGTTAATATCAGTGGCTATACCTTGTTTTGGAAGGACAGAGGCAATAGAAAAGGAGGATAGGTATGTCTGTTTGTTAGGCAGGATTTAAAAGCTTATATAAAGGAGGAGGTTATGTTAAAAAATGAGGGGGCAGAAGGCTTATGGGTGGAGTTCTTCACCAAAATAGTGCAGCAAATTAATTGAAGGGGTATGCTATAGACCCCCTAATGTAAGTGAGGAGGAGGATGCTAAACTACTGATGCAAATAGAAAGGTTTGGGTAAAGTAATGATAATGGGAGATTTCAATTACCCAGATATTGACTGGAGCAACAGTGCTGCCAGATCAGTTAATGGGAATAAGTTTATAAACTTGTTGCATGACAATTTTATGGCACAGGTTGTTAAGGAGCCTACCAGAAATGTTATTATGGATCTAGTGATCTCAAATGACCCAGAACTTATAGCAAATGTGCATTTTATGTCATTTGATGTCTGGTGCAAAAAAAAAAATATATACTGGGGCAACAAAAACCATGAATTTCAGAAAAGATAATTTTAGTGCATTGAGGTACTGCCCTTCAGAGTATTGATTGGGGCCCTAAGTCTGCAGATAAAACCACAGAACAGAAATGGTTGTCATTTAAAATGATATTAAATCATTACTGTTCTCAATTTATTCCCCTAAAGAGTAAATGTAGAAGCTCTAAGAATCATCCTATGTGGCTTAATAAAGAAGTAAAGAAGTTAATAGGAGCAAAGAGAAAGGCATTAGTGATGGGCGAGTTTATTCGCCTGCGGCAAATTCACAGCAAATTCCCGCGGTTCACGAATTGCCAGCGAAATTTCGCCCTGGCGAAAAATCGCCAGTGTCTCGTTTTGGATGTGGTCGCTCGCATCCAAAATGAAATGCCCCTGAATTTTCGAAAAATTCAGCGAAGCAAAACACTGTTTCTCCATTAAATAATGGTACCAGAATGGTTGTAACAGATACAGAAAAGGCAAATGTGCTAAATCAGTTCTTTTCTTCAGTGTATACAATAGAGGAATCTGAGTTCCCAGGCTCACTTCATAACTGAACTGATGGCTCAGCTCAATCTAGTCAGTGTCTGGGCAGGATATGATTCAAAAAGCTTTAATAAAAATGAATGTAAACAAGACTCCAGGGCCTGATAGCATGCATCCCCGGGTTCTAAGAGAGCTTGGTTCAGTTTTAGACCAGCCCCTATTTCTTATTTTCTCAGATTCTCTTTCATCTGGTATGGTGCCTATGGACTGGGGAAAAGCCAATGTCATTCCAATATTTAAAAAGGGATTACAATCTCAGCCTGACAATTATAGGCAGGTAAGTTTGACATCTGTGGAGGGCAAATTATTTGAAAGCTTGTTAAAGGATCACATTCAAAAGGTTGTCCTAGAGAATGGCATTATAAGCAGCAATCATCATGGCTTTATGAAAGATAGGTCATGTCATACTAGATCTTGTATTAAAAGGGGCATAGAGTCACGGGAGGAGTGGGTCATTCTTACACTTTATAGAACACTTGTAAGGCCACATCTAGAATATGCCGCACAGTTTTGGTCTCCATCACTCAAACAGGACATTATTGTATTAGAGAGGGTACAGAGAAGGGCAACTAAGCTGGTAAAGGGAAAATCTTAGCTATGAGGAAAGACTGGCAAAATTGGGGATGTTCACGCTGGAGAAGAGGCGCTTAAGGGGTGATATGATTACTATGTATAAATATATAAGGGGGTCATATAATAATCTCTCTAATGCTTTATTTACCAGTAGGTCTTTGCAGCTGACACAAGGTCACCCATTCTGATTAGAGGAAAAGAGGTTCCACTTAAATATTCGGAAGGGGTTTTTCACAGTTAGAGCTGTGAAGATGTGGAATTCTCTCCCTGAATCAGTTGTACAGGCTGATACATTAGATAGCTTTAAGAAGGGGTTAGGTAAGTTCAACCTAAATTACTATGTTACTATGTTACTAAGTTCCTGCATTTTTGTAATGCTCTGGTTTACCCAAAAGCTTTTTCTTGTGAACTGAAATCAAACTCTTAAATGACCTTAAGGATTATGACACACACAGCACTGATTGCTGGTAGTTGAAATGGTGATCAAAATGCCATTGTGCCTGATGAGTGTCATTTATGTCCTCTTAAAATGCTTTATGTGTTTTAAGATTGGAAATAAATATATTTCTTCTTCTGCAGATATTGCCTTTATAATTGACAATGATGTACTTCACGCTATCAAGACCTCCAAGTTGAAGCCTTTTAGGGATAATGATCATAATGTAAGAAAGAACCCAGATTTATCTTCAATCTCATTGCTACTGAGCTGTCTGTTTACCAACTCACTGCTCCTCCGACTGTGCCTCCCCCCTCCTATAATATTATTATTAGTTTTATACAAAATAATCTTTTATTTCATACATTTTTTCAGCTGTAAGTTACAGGCTGGATAACTTGGAGTACATCCCAGTTTTTATTGCTTCCACCATCTGACGGCTGAATAAAATATTCGTACAATTTACTCATTCATTTGTACAAACATTTTATAATTTTTATGAACTGACTTCAATTTAACATTGGAAGTTTATATTAGGGAAGCTGGGTTACTAAATCAGAATGTTTATTTGCCTTATAATTCACAAACGTGCATCTCTATTTCATATTTAATGTAACTGCGCTACGTACAATTTCAATCTACAATCAACTAAATTGGCTTTGTGTACATTGATTGTAGCGTAGGAGTGATTTCACAGCATCTGGGTTTTCTCAGCTCTGTATATTCTCCCCCACTATGGAATCAAACTATTTCCCAACAGAAAATGTCTTTATGGAAGCTTGTAGCTAGGGGAAAGTGTTTTAATGAAGCTACTAGCTGGTATTATATGTTGTTTTTGTAATACACTTTTCCTACTGTTGGTGGGTCACTTTCCTCATAGAGTATGTTCTGTCATCCATCTGTCATTCCATCCACAGGCATCAAGTAAAAAACAATGGCAGGCAAAATTCTTTCTGTCAGTGTTGCTAAGGTTATTGCAATAGATGTGCAATGGCAATACAGGTATGGGATCCGTTATCCAGAAAGCTCCAAATTACGATAAGCCCATAAACCCAATTACAATCAAATAATTCTTTTTAAAATGATTTTTATGATTAGTGATGTTTTCCCATTTTTTTCTGTAATAGTGAAACAGTAGCTTGTACTTGATCCCAACTAAGACATAACTATTCCTTATTGGAAGCAAAACCATCTGGGTTTATTTAATGTTTAGATGATTTTATAGCAGACTTAAGAAGATACATATTATGGAAAGATCCATTATCCGGAAACCCCCAGATCCCAATCCATACTAATAAGTACATATTAAATAAGAGATAAAGTGACTGATTAAATGATAATATTAAAATTAAATGTAAAATACTTACAGTTACTGATTTATTATGCATGGTCTCTCTCTTTCTCCCCATCATGACTTCTAGTGATGGGCGAATCTCCCCTGTTTGGCTTCGCCGAAAAATTCGTGAATTTCCAGCAAAAATTTGCGAAAAAATTTGCGAAACGAGTTGCGTTTTTTATGCACGTCGCGTCGTTTTCGTCGCGACTTGTTTTTTTCTGCAAATTTTTTTGCAGGATTTTCGCTGGCGTTTCGCGAATTTATTCGCCAGCGGCAAATCGCGGGGATTTGCCGCGAATTCGCCCATCACTAATGACTTCCCTTTGGGCCATCTATTGACTCGTTCTCCCACCTTCATGCAAGTATGCCTAACTGCTGCTCTCCTCACATGAGCATTTTAGGCCGAAAGTCACTGTTTT
>CM044438.1:126910032-126927057 GCA_024363595.1 Xenopus borealis
TTTTTTGCCATTATGCAAATTTTTTGGCAGTTTCATGAATTTGGGACAGATTCGCTTATCACTATTCATTGTTTGCAAATTTTCTAACCCTTTACGCATATTGCTACAACTATTAGTGTTTTACCTGTTCCCAATACATTTTTTTCTTTTATTCTATTCGACCTGTTCTCCATTTACATAAGGTGGCTAAAGTTTCTTCTGGTGAAGCTGGTTAAACTGCTGTGAAACACAATGTACATTTGAGATATAAATAACTAGAGAACAGTAAAACCTTTTTGTTTCCTTTAAAAATGTTTTGAAGCAATAAACTGTCAGAAAATATACATGTTGTCATGGTGACTAATGTTGCATAAATGCTCCCTCATCATTCCACCCCCCACACCTGTTTTTCCTACTCTCTTGAGTGTGCACATTGCGTTATCATAAATTAATAACAAACAATAGAACCTCATGAGAATGCTGTTCACAAACCATATTGGGCTATATTTTTTCTATGACGTTTGTCTTAAACTTTCAATAAACATTTCTGAAATATGATCTACGGTACAAAGTCTACAATTTATCTTCCAGTTATGCTAACTTGAATGCATAAAGAGGATTGGTTTGCCTGTAATGGGAAAGAGTATATACAAATAGAATGTATTTTAAAGGGATGAATTTGCTTAATCAGTATGAGTAGCAGCTTATGTTATTGGGGCTCATCTAGCATATATTGGGACTACTTTGGACATTGTGATTGTGAAGTCTAAACTGTTTTCAACACTAATTGCAAAGTGATTCAGTTTTGTGGCTTGACCACACACAAATGTCTTTTCATTCAAGGTAGGACTGGGCCAACGGGACACCTGGAAAAAACGAGTGGTCCCTTACCCTAGAGCAGTGATCCCCAACCAGTAGCTCGCGAGCAACATGTTGCTCTCCAACCCCTTGGATGTTGCTCCCAGTGGCCTCAAAGCAGGTGCTTATTTTTGAATTACTGGCTTAGAGGCAAGTTTTGGTTGTATAAAAAACAGATGTCCTGCCAAACATTCTCTCCTGTAGGCTGCCAGTCCATATAGGGGTTACCAAAAAGCCAATCAGAGCTCTTATTTGACATCCACATGGACTCTTTTTTAAATTTAAATGTGGCTCACAAGCAAAAAAGATTGGGGACCCCTGCCCTAGTGGGCCCTGCCAGCTCAGATTTGCTCCCATGTGACTGGCAGAGCCTCTTCATTCCTGGCCTCCACCTGCCTGGCTGAAGCACAAAGGTACACAAAGTGTGCAAAAAAGTTTTGTGGCAGAGGGGAGAGAGGTTAGGGGAGACAAAGAGTTATTTGCCTTGAGCAGTTGAGGGTAGCAGGAGGGGACTGGGGGAGGGAGGAAAGTCGGAGGGGTGGCAGTGGGGGGGGTGCATTGAACTTTTCACAAAACCTTTTATTTTACATTTTTACGCATTGCACCAACATGATGTTATGCCCATGGACATTGCTCTCTTGGAAACAATGAGAAGCGTTCTTGACATTTGAATGGCAGGCCAACAGGTGAACATGTGTTGTGCCAATACTGACTAGTTATTGTGGAATCTGACCTATTTGTCTTTGGCAAAAATTTGTGAAACTGCAAAAAATCCCAAAAATGCATTGGTCTATGGGTGTCAGATTTTTTTAGTCATGCGATGTGGCGTGTCAGATTGTTTTGTTGAACAATAATTTTTTTCAACCATTGGAGTTTATGGGCATAGTTTTTGTGAAAAATTTTGCTAATCACTACTGACTCATTATCTTGGTCTGTAACCATTCTATTTAGGGCCACCATCAGGAATCATGGGCCTCCATATTACTAAGTTTGTAACCAACTGATCACATGAGACCCTGGGTGTAATGTCCTGCCAAAAAGTAGAATGGTGCCCCAGTGAGAAAAAAGGACCTGCAGGTGCAGAGGACATTATAGTCAAATATCAGGGGACCTTTTTACCCATAAAAGGATCACCACACCAGAGGCCACCCCTTCAGACTAGAAGAAAAGGACTTTCATTTGAAGCAGCGTAGGTGGTTTTTCACAGTAAGGACAGTGAGGTTGTGGAATGCACTGCCGAGTGATGCTGTGATGGCTGATTCTGTTAATGACTATAAAAGGGGTTTGGATGATTTTTTGGACAGACATAATATCAAAGGCTATTGTGATACTAAACTCTACAGTTAGTATAGCTATGGGCATATATGGTTTGTGTGAAAGAGTGTAGGTGTGTGTGTATGCTGGGTTTTAATTTGGAGGGGTTGAACTTGATGGACTTTGTCTTTTTTCAACCCAATTTAACTATGTAACTATGCATGGGCATATCATGACAATAATGCTAGAACTTCACCATTGTTCCACACAAACCCCCACTCTCAAGCTTTCTTTGTGACTTGTGAATCATACTATTAGGTCTCTTGGGGCCCCTGACTGCAGTATCCCCTAATGGTGGCTCTGTTTGTATTCTCTACTAGGACTCCATGAGGTGTCTCCCTGGAAACCCTTGAACCCTCCTGCACATGTATACCAGGTTTACCAGTCTCTCCCAACAATAACACTATGGGTTTACAGGTTGCGAGACAAAACCTTACCGATACAATGAAGATTATATTAAGACATTTACTAAGCACTGCTTTGCTAATGGCTTTATGGCAAGGTTTGTTACCATTTCTTCGGTTACATTGGCAGAACTGTAGCTACAGTGTCAAGAGTATAAAAATCTGTATTTTGTTCCTAAACTTAAATTCTTCCAGAAATCACTCCTTGGACAGTACCCTAGGACTTTCTACAAGCTGTAGTTCTTTAATCTGGACAAAACCTCTAGCCTTTGCACTTTTTGCTTCTCTATTTGCAAATGTATATATGAAGGCTAATGGCACACAGCATGCTGCAATAAATATTAGCAAGGTTTAACCTGCTTGCATTACCTGTGTGCCGGTGAATTATTGTTGACACAGAGAGATATGTCACATTCAGAAGGTATCCAACGTTGCCTTTCAATAATTCCTTCTGAATTTTAAATTTCTAAAATTTAAAAAGAGCAAACAGATTTTTTATATTTCATTTTGAAATCTAACATGGGGCTAGATATATTGTCAATTTCCCAGCTGCCCCAAGTCATGTGACTTGTGCTCTGATAAACTTCACTCACTCTTTACCGCTGTACTGCAAGTTGTAGTGATATCGCCCCCTCCCTTCCCCCCCCCCAGCAGCCTAACAACAGAACAATGGGAAGGTAACCAGATAGCCGCTCCCTAACACAAGATAACAGCTGCCTGGTTGATCTAAGAACAACACTCAATAGTAAAACCCATGTCCCGCTACGACTCCTTCAGTTACATTAAGAAGGAAAAACAACATCCTGCCATAAAGCAGATCCCTCCTAAGGTGCTGGGCAAGTCACAAAACCTAGGGACAGCTTGGAAATTGACAAAATGTCTAGCCCCATGTCAATTTCAAAACAATATAAAAAAATCTGTTTTCTCTTATGAAAAAAGGATTTCAGTTGAGATTTCACTGCTGTAAAATAACATGTTTTCCCATGACAGTATCCCTTTAATGTCAGCCTGGGCCTACTAACATTCCCAAGATTCCTTTAGCAGGTTGTGTCCATAGATGCAACTGGGTTGCACCAAGTAGCAAACATGGCACCTACAGTGCAAACTCAGCTCCAAAAAAAAATTAAAGAAATTGGTTTTGAGAATTTTAGCGATGAAGAGGTCTGTAATCTTTCCAGCATTAATTGTCTGGCAGGGTGGAGGAACGGAGCATTCCTTTTAGGCAGGGTGAGACTGAGGTGCATTTCCTTAGAAACAAAAACGGATGCAATTAGTATCTGATGCCTTCAGTTTATGATGCATCTGACAGCCAGTTGTGCAAGTGATATGATCTTCATGTGGTTATGTCTGCGAGCTGAAATAAAGCAGCTGGTATTTGCTGAGAATTTGTTCTAAGAACACCCTCTAGTTAATGGTCCATGGCAGAATGTGGCATCTGGTAACTGAATACTATTTCCAATCAAAGTCGCTACAAATCACAAATAGTTGGACCAAGCCGGTCTTTTCCTCTGTCTATTAACATCCCTGGCAGGGGAGGATACAGTATCGCCACAGAGCCCCCTGTTTCTGGGAATTATTTCCTATTATCTACAACTCGTGGAGCAGTTTATCTTGTATTTGTGTTTGTTTCCTTGAAGCGATGAAGGTAGTTTTTGTTTCCTTGAAGCAATGAAGGTAGTTATTACTCCTTTTTATCACTTGAGAAAGATTATCACGTTAAAGGCTTTTTGCAGCCTTTAATGTCAATTCCTTTATCTACAGACAAATAAAATAAACAGCTTGTATTCTTGTGGCTGTCAGACGATAAAATAAACGACCATCTGATAACTTATTTGTAGGCTTTTATAATGTCAAGTTTCCTTGCTAGATAAAATATGCTTTTCCCCTTCTTTCTCAACCTAAAGGTAAACATATTTCAAACTATTCAGTGGCAGCATTTACCAGCCTCAGGCTTTATTTAGGTTTTAATATGAAGTTGTAAATAGATTTTGGTGTCCCAGTCTATGTACTGGTTGGTTCACAACTGTATAGGTTTAAAATGTCCTACTACTTGCTGTGAGGTTGATTTATGATGTTTGTCTGAATAAAAGGGACAAGAGAAAGGTTTCTCTCTGCTCATGCCATGGCCCATTTATGTAGGGATGTCTTGTATCTCTTCAGTTAATGTCTTGTTGGCCTTTTGTCTTCCCCTACCATCCAGTGGTGGTCAGTGGTGGACAATATGTCACTGTCCACAAAAGTCTTCTGCTCTATAACATATTTTACCAAGTTTAACAAACAAAAGAAAGGCTATTCATAAAGTGTGAAATTATTAAATGAAATTCTGCATTGAGTTTGAAAACATTTCCCTTATTCCAATAAAAGCCTATCTGGGATAGTAAACAAATTTGATTGAAAGGGTGTGAAAGTCATTTTCTGTGCTTTAGAAATGTGGTGGAATGGTCAAAATAGAAATACTAGAAATTTTCTTGGAAACTAAGTTTTTAAAAACTATTGAAATAAAATAAAAAATGTCAAGAAATCACCCATCTGTACAGCCTGGCTATTTTGTCTGTTAAGTAAATGATTACCTTTACAAGAATCACTTTTTAACAAAGTGATGCAAATGGGGAATTTTTTGTCCAAAGAAAACTGATATCAGAGATAAATAAAACATAAATATTTTTTACTTCATTACTACTTAAAGGACCTTGCTTAAAACTTATTAAAATCCTCCCTGATGCGGCCAAAATCCAAATCCAAGCCCCAGATCAGTTGCAGAGCTATCAGCCTAAGAAAAGAGGCATCCAGAGGTTCCATGCAGTATGTATAGCACACCAGCAATATTTTTATTACTAACCAGAAGTGACATCACGTGCTTGCACACTCTGGAAGTGACATCACACACAATTGCTCTCCTGAGGCCACTGAATGTTACATACATAGATAGTTACAGATAATCTACAGTATATGTATATATACCCATATTTATGCTAAATGTAGATTTAGTATCACAAAAGCCTTTAATATTATGTCTGTCCAATAAATCATCCTAGTCCCTCTTATAGTCATTAACAGAATCAGCATCACAACATCACCCGGCAGTGCATTCCACAACCTCACTGTCCTCACTGTGAAGAACCCCTTATGCTGCTCCAAATTAAAGGTATTTTCCTCTAGTCTAAAAGCTGTTTGTCTAGAATGCCCTCTAATATACTTGTACAGTGTAATCATGTCCCCTCTCAAGTGTCTTTTTTCCATGGAAAACATCCCCAACATTGACAATCTACCATGATAATTTAACTCTTCCATCCAGGTCCGGACTGAGAAGTAAAATAGGCCCTGGCATTTCAGGTATAAAGAGGCCCAATCAGCCCACATAGAGGCCCAAACAGCCCCTACTAGCCCACTAAATACTGACTATCTATGGGACCTTATAGCAGCCCATTTGGCATTTGCCAGAACCCACAGATTGCCAGTCCGGGCCTGCTTCCATCCCTCTACCCAGTTTAGTTGCACTTAGTCTCTGAACTCTCATTTATATCCCTCCTAAGGACTGGAGTCCAAAACTGCTCTGCATACTCCAGATGAGGCCTTACCAAGAAGGCAAGAAAGCACTTGTTTTCTTTAGTAGGTACAGAATGGCACTGCCGAGAAATAGTGATGGGCGAATCTCCCGTGATTCGCTTCGCCTAGAGATTCGCAAATTTCTAGAAAAATTCTCGAAGCAAGTCATGGGACGATTTTGTCGCACGTCGCGTCAACTTTGTCGCGCGTCAACTTTGACGCGTCGTGTCGTTTTCGTCGCGCGTCGCGTCGTTTTCGTCGCGTCAAAAACGACGCGCGACTGACGCGCAACTCGTTTTTCGGCAAAATTTCGCCAAGCAAAATTTCGCTGGTGATTCGCGAATTTATTCGCCAGCGGCGAATCGCGGGAATTCGCCGCAAATTCGACCTAGGCGAATAAATTCGCCCATCACTACCGAGAAATATAAAATTCTTAGATCATTCTCAGTTAAGGAAACTCCCAGCTTACATGAGCAAACTCTCTGTATGCCATTGCTTACTGCTCATGCACACTCAGAACTTAAAGGGAACCTTTAAAAACATTGGGAGAATACCTAAAAATGTGTACAGATGATGATGAGGTGATGGGAGTTGACAGCTCTGCGGTTGGCTGCCGGTAATATAGAAAATACTAGTATTAGTGGCAGACACTGGGAAACATGGTAGAACATACATATAGGCATATTGGCATCATCTTTTAGGTTCCATGGAATACCCCTGAGAAGGTGCCACTAGGAATAAAAAAGGTACACTATAATGAAAGCGACCTTTTTATAAGAGAAAATAAAATTGTCATCTAATACAAGAAGACATAATGTGCATATGGGACACACGGATCTCTGTGGTGAACCTACAGTACACTACAAACTAATGGTCACACATCACACACACATTTATACAAAGTGGAACAACGATCAGAACAGCAGGAAGTGAGGGAGAAACTGCAGACCTTCTTCACGTTATTACCTTCTGGTGTACCTTGAACTCGCTGACATGGTGCATCTGCAGATTAAATGGATATTGGTTGGAATCAGTTGGTCAGCATACAAATGCAGATAAAGGCCACCTTTACTCCATGAAGGCAATTTAAATGTCTAATGTTTTCTTATTAGCCCATAGGTAGCACTGTCTTCTCTAAAGTACCTTTTCCTGGGAAAATCAGCTTCTCCTGCAAAGTAGATACCGTACGTTTGAAGGATCCTCATAATATACATTCTTCTATTTTAATGCAGTTTTTTTTTAAACACAGGATACCCATTTCAGCATTCAAACAAAATATAAACCATTAAAATAACTTGTCTACTGAGCTTTGATGGATTACTCAGTATCTTTGCTGCTCTTTCAAGTTCTACTTGAAGTGGAAGGCAGAACCCCCCCAGCCCTTCTGAGAGTTCCTTCCACAAGCAGGTAGCCTCCTGCTCAGGACAATTAAACAACATTGCAGATGTGACCCTTTCTATGGAAAGTGAGCTCCAATCTAAGCATTGAACAAATGAAATGGAATGTCCGGCTCACTTGTTCCACCTAAACCACTCCAACTTTCAGATCTCAATATCAGAACAAAGAAAAAAACATATCCTGTTTAGCAAACCCTTTCCAGGAGCATCTCCCCTATGGAAAGATTGAAGGCAAAAGGGTATATTTTTTGTCCATCACAGTTCTAGCAGAAGACCTGTCCTTCCACTATTCTTGTTAGAGTCCAACTTAACACAATTTAACACATGCAGATCAGTAGGACTTATAATGTCCCCACTTCCACAGTGATACACTAATATGAAATAGGGCTAACCCAAGACAATACCCTTTCTTCATTGTAGAGAGATACTTATTATCAAATAGTATCCCTAAAAGTGCATCCATTGGTTACCAGCTGATCTTGTTATGGTTTACTAAAACTAGATGAACTTTGTGATACAGGTATGGGACCTGTTATTCAGAATGCTTGGGGCCTGGGGTTTTCCGGATAACTGATCTTTACATAATGGTGATCTTTAAACCTTATTTCTGCTAGAAAGCCATGAAAACATTAAATAAGCCCAATATATTGCGTCTGCTTACAATACGGATTCCTTATTCTTATTTAGGATCAATTACAAGCTACGGTTCTTATAACAGAGACAAGATTTGGATTATTTGGCTAAAACTGAGTCTATGGGAGACATCCTTACTGTAATTCTGATCTTTCTGGATAATGGGTTTCCAGATAACTGATCCCATACCTGTAGGTTTCCCTTTTTACCATAATATTAGGCCTAAAGATGCAAGACAAGTTGGTTGCCAGTCCCCTTTCAATGACTTTTACAATCAAAGCATCTCCCCAAACATGGGTGTCCTTGGTTAAAGCCACATATCAGCAAGTATGCCATTACCCTAATGTTACTGTTTCAGGGGGCTGGGTTAAAGGTCATTTTCAGATTGTAGCATTTAAAACATGAGAAATCAAATGATCAGTTCTAAATGTATTCCATTGTTTAATCCAAAATCCATTTATTTTCATTTGGGTGTGCTGTAGCCATATCAAATGTTTCCCTAAAATAAGTAGTTGGATCTCCAGGTAATTTCTTAAATGTGTTGGTATCATTAGGCTGATTTAGACTCTCCAAATTATAATCAGAGAGAACAAATAACAAAAATGGGGAACCATTAAAAAGTGTGTCAGTAGATTTTTCCCTCAGCCCTTGTTAAATATGATTTCTGTCTGAAGCCTCCATAAGGGGAGAAAAATCACAGTTTAGCTTCTGACAGATGTCTTAAAGGATGAGGAAAAATAAAAGGGATCAAATGATCAGCTCTCTAGAATCTAAGCATGCTTTGTATGAGACTAAGGCTCGTGACAAAACGTTCCCTGTAAAAATAGCCGTCTCTGGAATTTAAGCAGATCAGCACTAAGGTCAACATTCCTGTAGCAGTTATTTTAAGCAGAATAACATGATTAAATATGGTCTCATCTCAGCTGGTACAAGATAAGTTATAATATAGTGACACTCCTGCATTCGCTCTTATTATTACTTTTTTTAATCCATCTGGATTCTGTATATTTCAGTCCAATCCAATGACCAATGACATACTAATCCTTTAAAATAGATTCTGCATTAAATCTAAATGTGGTGAATGCATTCAAAACTGATGAAGATTTGATGTAGTCTATGGAAGGTGCAAAGTTACTTTCAGCATTAAAGGGGAACTACATCCTCTTTAAACACAAGATTTCACCGTTATCCTCTTTGCCAGGAAACATCTGTGTACATTCAATATCTTAATGTTTTTGACTACTCCCATGCTAACAGCTTCCTCTAATGGCACATGTGCATATGGTTCATTTAAACCACACGCAAGCTCATATTCACCCACTACGCATCACCGATGCACACCCATAGTAATGCAAATCTGTGCATGCACTTCACTAGAAGGAGGGCACTGCTACCATGAGTAGTGGTGAGCTAAATTTTTTGACAAGTATCGCTGCAAAAATGATGCCCTTAGACTCTAATGCAGGGATCCCCAACCTTTTTTACTCGTGAGCCACATTCAAATGTAAAAAGGGTTGGGGAGCAACACAAGCATTAAAAAGTCTCTTGGGGTGCTAATTAAGTGCTGTGATTGACTATTCGATAGCCCCTATGTGGACTAGCAGCCTATAGGAGGCTCTGCTTTGCACTATACTTTTATGCAATTAAAACTTACTTCCAAACCCGAAATTCAAAAATAAGCACCTGCTTTGAGGACACCAAGAGCAACATCCAAGTGGTTGGAGAGCAACATGTTGCTCATGAGTAGTGATGGGCGAATTTATTCGCCAGAGGCGAATTCCTGCGATTTGCCGCTGGCGAATAAATTCACGAAACGCCAGCGAAAATTCGCCAAAAAGCCGCGTGTCGTTTTTGACACGACGCGATGAAAGCGACGCGACGCCCGTCGTAAACGACGCGACGCGCGTCAAAAACTACGCGACACGACGAAAATGAAAATTTTTTCGCCAATTCACGAATTTCTCTGGAAATTCGCAAATTTTTCGGCGAAACGGGGGAGATTCGCCCATCACTACTCATGAGCTACTGGTTAGGGATCACTGCTCTAATGGGTGAAAAAAGTAATATGCATTAAAACATTTTTAGCATATAGACTTTAATTTCACTTTGGTGAATTTTTACAGTTTCACAAATTTTCGACGACGCGAAATGAGTCAAATCCCCCCATGGCTAACCATAAGGCAATGCAAAAATCTTGACAGCTGTGCCCAGCACATTATAAGGGGTTTCAAAAGTCCACTCCTCGTAAATTTGCAGAAAAAATGGCAACATTATTATAAGAATTTTGCCATGTATTTTTGTTTTGCCCAGAAAAACCCACCTCCCATGCATTTGTTAAAATTTTTGCAAAGGTTTGACGTCATGCAAATTGTTTTCGCTGTTTCACAAATGTTTCAGCAAAACAAAATTGACCAGTTTCTAGCATCACAATTCAGGGCAGGCAGCAATCAGAACAGTCAAATCAAGAAGGTCAGGAAGCAGACATCAAGTAAAATAGCAAATTACATCACACCCATACTTACTGAGCAATACCTATACTCTGACATCTTTATACAGTATAATAAATTGCTTCACCTCTGACTTACCAATAAAAACGTCCTAAACATTGCCAATTTTGAATTTTGAAAAATTTTATAAAATTTTTCAAACTTTTCTAGGTGAAAATGCAACAAATAAAACAGACTTTTGAAGTCTTATAACAGTAGACAAACACAAGAGATCCTCTGCACTAAACCCATTATCAATATATTAAGGACATTGAAACAAAAAACAGGTATTGTTTGTCCATATATTGCCATATATTTAAGCTGGCCAACTACGTCAAAGTCATCCCAGATATGGCTAGTCCTACGCTCAATTTTCATCTGATTCATTAAGAATTCAATTGCTTCATTATACAGTTTACAAAGGCACTAAGTTTTACCTGCAACTTACTAGCTGCTTTCAAAGTTAAATTCCCAAACTTGGCTGCCCTTTTATTAGCCACCTGTGGGATCACCTGACTATAGCTGGAAGGGGTGGGAGCTACAAAAAGGAGTTAGTCACTGCTCCTATATGAACTATAACAAACAAAGTAAAGTTGTGCTCACCACTAATTTTTATAAACAAAAATCATTGCACAGCAGGGGTGCAATGAAGTTGTGACCACAAAATTCACATAGAAAACTACAAGAGATCCTTTATCGAATTCAATTCAAAGTTTTACCCCTAAAAACTTTGAATTTTCAAGGTCCACCATTTGACCCCAAATAGGTGTTAGGAGGTGCCCCATATGCTAAAACAGCAGTTTGGCTGGTTTTAGATGGCGAATGGTCAAAGTCAAATTTTTAAAGAGACAGTACATTATACATTTTTTACTTTTTTGCAAATTCTAATCGAATTTGGATTATTTCCTAGTTGAAGTGCACAAAAAAGGTTAAAATTCTAATTTTTTTAATTCAAATTTTTCTTTGACCCTTGATAAATCTGCCACTTAATTTACCCAATAGGCTGGTTTTGCTTTGAATAAGGATTCCTTATATCTTACTTGGGATCAAGTACAAGCTACTATTGGAAGAAGGCCTTTCCATAATTCCAAAATATTTTTAAGGTTATTTTGTTAGGTCAAGTATTTAAAAACACAGAACACTCATCAAGAATGGTGATATGGAAGATTGTAGACTGGGTAGTGAGCATTGACATCATTCCTACTAAAGGGGTGCTCAAAGATTACAGAGACTGCATTGTCTTGGACTTTATTTATTTTAGTTATTCAGGCTGTTTCCCCTGTCTAGTTAGTTAGTGAGGCCCCCTCATTGCCACTGCATTAGAAGTGCTGTTTGCATTAGTTGCCCTTTCCTTCTTTTTAGAAAAGATAGTGGGGCCACTCATAGGTGCAGTCCCAGATCCCACTAGATAGAGGCATTGCGCTAGTAAGTACCAAGTACCCAGTCTCTTCCAATACCACTGCTGAGTGGCTCAAGTTCAAGTCCCATGCTATCAGGTAAGTGCCACATGGGTAGTGTAACACTGACAGAAGGGTTGTCAATAGGGGTGCAGAGGTTTTCAAAGTTTTCATATTTTTGGGGGGCATTTCAAGCACTAAGCAGCACTTTTTTCATTTCTGCTTTCTAAATGTGGATCATTTAATAAATGTCATGACATTCATGGTGTGTGAGTTTAGTTGTGGTTTCAAAAACTTTTAAAACCTCTAAAATGAGACTATTCATAAATAGGTCTGCAAGTCTTGGAGCATTAGAACAGTATCTGATTCTAAGAAGTGATAAGAAGTGATACTGCCAGGTGTTGCAGTAACAAAGGTGCCAATAAACTTGGGTGAAAAAAAAGTGTCAGTCATCAAAACGAATAATCACTAATTAGCCAATGGCCTGGCAATTGTCAGTGGCAGCACTTAGTGGCCTCTATTTCTTTCTGTAATAATAAATATACACAGGACAAAGTTTCCAATACATCATTTAAGTGGCAATACATAAATTTGTCCATTTGCTGACATGGTGCATCCATAGATACACTTTTCAAAAAGGATAGATCAGCTGTGACCCTACCTTCTATTAAGTTAAAGTGTCAACCTTTACCTGAAAAGAATGTGAAATATTGAGAAAAATATTGTAAATTTGGAAACAAAGAAGCTATTTCATAAAAAGTTACTGGTGTTTCCTGCATGGTGGGAAATTTAGCTGGATCAATTAACCTTAATCTCACAGCTCATAAACATTTGCTACACTGCTGCTTGGGATGCCTGTGGCTGGCTTAACAATGTGAGTGAAAGAGATAAGGAGGCTTAGGTGAGGATAGGAAGTGTAAACAATTAAACTATAATTATATACTATAGAAATACATGTAATCTGAAACTCTCATGTAAAAATGAAAACCTTGTTAAAGGATGTACAAAAATGAATGCTATTATTATAATTAAAGGGAATATAGACAATTTCGCTTTTATCTTTTCAAATGTATATGTATTTTATTTTTATTTTTTATTGCTATTATTCCTCCTATTAGTATTATTCTACTATTCAATATATAATACAGATATACATATTTGTGTGAAAATAGGAGTTGGGATTTAAACCTTCCATTTTTTGTAGAGTGGAATATCCTATGAAAGCTTATTTTAAAACTGATTTCTCAACTGAATTTAATTACACCAGGCTGTTTTTGACATGGCAGTCAGGTTGAATTTTCTAAAAAGGCCTCGGAATGTACAGCTGCGTCAAATTCCAAACACTAAGTACTGCAATATCAAGACTAGTAATGACACAAATTATTTTATTGAATTTGTACTTTCCTGCCAGCTCAAGTTATATTGGGCTAGACACCAACCTACTAGAAAATATATTTTAAGAAAGTCCTTGTACCTGTCTCTAATGACCACTACACACTCACACTTTTGCTAAAAAGTTTTGATTGAGATTTCTTGAGAATGTCCTCTTGCAAATACTTGATTTCTTCTAGAACATTCATCTAGATGAAGGCAATCTTGTTCTGCTCTTAGAAGAGCACTGTGCAATAAGAATTCATCTTTTTAAATAAACTTTGAGATAAGGAGAATTTCAGTACTAGGGAAAGCTCTTGTAATGCTCAGGTAATTGAAGAAATATTTTGAGTGTAGAGTTAAAATAATGATTCTGATAAAATGGCAGTAACAAATAGTCAAAGAAGTGACTATCATGAGAGAAAAAAACAACTAACTAAGGGGCAGATTTACTAAGGGACGACTTTTCGAAGTGAAAAAACTGTGAAATTCGACCCTCAAAGTATTTTTAAAGGGCTTTTTCGATCGAATAGGTCCAGTTTCAATCCAATAAAAAATTGTTCCATTTGATAGAATGATTCTCCGCAAAATCCTTCGAATTCTTGTAACTTTTTAAGGACTGGTTCTATGAGGTCCCCCATCAGCTAAAATGGCAATCCAGCAACTTTAAGCTGGCGAATAGTCGAAAGATTTTTAAAGGGCAAGTAAATTTGAATTTTTGAATTTTCTCAATTCGAATCGAATTTTGGGCTATTTGACCTTTAGTAAATGTGCCCCTTAATGTCAAATATGGGGAACACAAGAGACATCAATAAAAGATCCTCAAAAAGAAGCACATGTATTTTATTGGCCACAGTTATTAAAAATTTGATCTAGAATAAGCAATTGAAAAAAACTCTAAAAACTCTAAAATTGAAATGAAAAAATTGCCATCTTAAACCAGATGCGCTTGCATAAAATTGGGATGTGTACTTTAACATTAAAGCAAATGTAATTTTATTTTTAGTTTTCTTAGTAGATTTTGTAAGAGTGATGAAACAAAGTCAATTTTTGTATGTTATATTAAAATAAATAAGAATATGGGGTCATCAAAAATCACTAATTTTATGGTATTTCAATGACTGACTAGATGATTGATGGATTTTAAAATTCTCCAATAGATATAATGGGATTTAGTGAGGGTTGAGTTATGTTATTCCAATGTAATGTGATCATTTGGGTTCAGTGTATGTCAGTGTTTTTCTTATTAAATAGAGTGCAGGGAATAAAAAAGTAAATTTCCATCTTAATTGTAATTTTATACTTAGACAAAGTTAAAAGATTAGTAATAGTCTCATGTTTAATCAATGACCTTCTGATCCCCCTGTATGGTGCTGTCATTGTGGTGGTACCAATTATTTGGGATCACAGTGAAGACATCAGAATTTGTGTAGTTCACAGATTGTATGGAATTTGACCCTTGACCTCACTTTGACAGTGCACCCCTACGTTTTTATGGACTCACTACCATCTTATTTTGGCTGCTACTTAATAAGAAGTGTACACGCATCCTATATACAATTATATCATAACCATATTAACAATAACAAATGATTGATTTTGCTACTGTGTGTGTCACCTTTTGTTCAAGCTCCTTTAGTTTGATGACAACTATAAATATATGTAATATGTGGGCGCTAATTCAAATTATGAACTTCCCAACATGCTTCTTGCTCTTTAACCTTGGAAACATTTCTAAAAATGAACAAGTTTAGCATGATCAAATGTTGTTTAACTACTTTCTTCAATCATTTTGCTCTATTAAACTGCGTGTAAAATATATTTAGTTGGACTACATTTAATGCTAAACCGCATTCTCTAAAACAGTTTGATGACATTTTGCCAGCCATTTGAAGTATTTAAAAATAATTTTGTTATTAATCTATTTACATGCAAATACGTTCAATTTGTGCATTGATTTGGAAGACTAATCTAAGCTTTCTTTTATTAACGGTGACCTTTCAGACTGTGAAGTATTCCTCACAGCAGGACATTTTCTCTGGTCTTAAACTCAATCAAAATCATATGCATATTTCATCCAAAAAGATAAAAATAAACACTTGAGATATTAATAAAAGGAACGTTAGTTCTCAACCAGACAGTGATTCTATCCTGTACTCATTTCTAGGAAGCAGATTGCCCATAATACCCTTTTCTACCTTTTTTCAGGTTAAGGTGCCCCCACAAACACACAGCTGTATCCACAGTGCAATGTGTTTGCCGAATGGTTAGACTTTGATTTGGGGTTTTAGTACCTATAAGAAAAAGGTACAGACTATGAGCAGAAGAAGTTAAGCAAAGGAAATCCCATGCATGGCTACTAGCCACTATGAGAACACTTTACATGTACCATATTAACTTATTTTACCGCTAAGGACCAACACTTTTGGGGTCAAGGTGTAAATATGAAATAAGTAATTTATTTTCCATTAGATAATAAGCCACCAGTTGGATATTTAAAATAAGAAATAAGACATGTTGTAAAACATAAAATCTTTTTTAAACAAACTATAAAATAGACTTAAATGAGTACTTTGAGGAAACTCAATCAAAATAAGCTCCAAACAATTTCTGAATGCTTTAAAGGGAATCTTAATCCAAACAAATTGTTGCATTAATCTTATTCACAGTGGACCTCTGAGCGCTATTGCAATTTATATTTGCTTTCTATATTAAGTGCCTTCTGAGATATGAGTGGTAGTAGTTTCATACTGCTAGACAGGCTTGGCACAACAGATCTTTTGGAAGGCCAAGAGTGTTAATAATCGTGTTTATCTGTGTCTAGACATTTTCTATGTGCTTCCTGTGATCATTTAACCCTTGTGGCTCTCGAGTGAGCCAAAAACCTGGTATTAAAAGTCTAAAAGTGCAAATAGAAACTGCAAAAAATAGAAAATTAATGTATGCAAGTACAGTTAAAGTACAGGTATGGGATCTGCTATTCACAATCCTAACGTTTTTCCAGATAACTGATCTTCATACCAAAAAGCTCCAAAAAAATCATGCAAACATTACAGAAATTAATTAGGCTGGTTTTGCTTCCAATAAGGATTTATTATATATTAGTTCGGATCAAGTACTGTACTAGGTACTGCTTTTTTATTACAGAGAAGGAAATACTTTTTTAAAATTGTATTATTTGGATAAAATGGAGTCGGTAAGGTGATGACCCTTCTGTATTTTGGAGCTTTCTGTATTGCAGGTTTCCAGATAACAGATCCCATACTTGTACACTGGAAAACATGGTAATAGAAGCACCCTGAGTAAATTTACATCAATGAATATTTGACATTTAGATCCCATTTAATATAATTCTGTTGATGGCTACTGTTTGCAGATGTTTGTTTTTGTTGATTTTGGAGCACGTTATGCAGTCTACATAAGTGTATCTCCCTTTAAGAGCCAAGTCTTGATTTTATGTAGTATATTATTTTATCAAAATCTTGTACAATTTATTTATTAAGAGGCTATTCTCATTTCAGGCCCCAGCATGACTTTGCCAATTAAGACAGGAACCAAAGAGTCCGAATTCATGTGCATCCCCATTCCCTTGTGTGTGCACAAGCATGAGCATTCACAGTAAGGAGTAAGGTCTGGAAAG
>CM044438.1:126945824-126972210 GCA_024363595.1 Xenopus borealis
CAGAGACTATTATCCACTGTTACTATAGGCACCATCTCTCCCACTATACAACAAGCGGTAATTGTGTGGTGTGTTTTTGAACTCTCCAATCTCTTTGTACTTTCACCTGAAGGTCCAGGGAGTCACACCTGGTTGTATCCAAAACAGGGGTAATCTCAGGCTACAAAATAACCATTTCTGAGGCAAAGAACTGTAAAAGAACAGCTGTGTATGAGTCACTTTGCTTTGGTTGTAAGGCTAAATTTAATTTGACATGTTTCCGGCATTTTACAAACATTCCTGTTATATGACAGCTCTAATATAGCAATCATGCTCTACTAATGATGAGAAAACAGTGATTGTTATATATTTGCAGGACAGGGATCTTGTATATTACTAATTATAAAGGCATAACAAGTTTACTGCACTGTCATTTCCCGCCATGTGTTCACCAATAGTTTTAATTGTGAGTCAAATGCTTGGAATAATGAGGCTTGCCTGTTGTTATGATAGGGGCTAAATTGTATCCATTAGAGCTGAAACGAGTCATGTTATAATATAGTTATTTGTGGGAATTTGTATCTGTCATTATAAAGTAAATGAGAAACAAATTATGAACTGGGTACATGGATATATATATATATATATATATATATCATTTTCAAAATGTCATTGAATGTATTAAATTCATACAGGCATGAGACCTGTTATCCAGAATGCTTAGGACCTGAGGTTTTCCAGATATAGGATCTTTATTCATTCTGGATCTTTCTACCGTAAGTCTACTAGAAAAATCATGTAAACATTAAATAAACCCAATAGGCTGGTTTTGCTTCCAATAAGGATTCATTACATTTTAGTTGGGGTCAAGTACAAGCTACTGTTTTATTATTACACAGAAGAAGGAAATCATTTTTTTAAAATTTGGATTACTGTCGATAAAATGGATTCTATGGGCGACAACCTTTCCATAATCCTGATCCTATACCTGTACTTCAATTTGATTATATTTCTCTAAACTTTTAATATAATGCCATTTTATATGATTATTTTTGATTGATTTGATACACCAATATGTAAGAAAATACAAAATTGCATATTTTACAAAAATAGAAATATTTAAAGAGAATTTTATTGTATCAATATACACTTGAGTGCATATAAATATTGTTAAATTTGTGGAATAAAATATGTCCTAATTTACTTATTTAGGGATTTTTAAATATATATATATATATTTTTATAAATATTCTCTTTACTTCTCATCCAGTTGATGGAAGGTGTACATCAAGTCATTATGTATACGGAAGAATGCTAAATTATGTTTTGCCATCCATTATTTATGCAGCATGGACATATTTAAATGTGTTATTGCGGGCAGGGCGCTTCTTATAATGAGCATGTAAATTATGCCCTTCTGGATCATTTTGATTTTCATATTGACATTCTTGGGGCAGGGAGAATAAATTGCAGATTATACTTTCAAAATGGTTTCCTCTTCAGCAGTATCCACTCCATATAAATTTTCTGCTTCCCAGATAAAAACAACAATGATTAATAACCCCTGACATTAGAATAGGAAATGTTGGACACCATGTGATGTTCCTGTACTCTCTGCACTACTTTAATTAATCAGAAATTGAAAAATGATATAATGGTGGAAGCGGAGTGAGAAATTAGAACACCAGATATTGCATAGAAAACATATTATTAATGTGTGTATATAGGCTGTGTCATAACTTGAATATCTGGTTTCCAGCTAAAAACAATATCTGCGCCCCCTAGCCCCTGTGTATGTGCCCCCACCCGAGTGCTTGTACCTTCTGCAGAATGGGTGTGAGCTAGGTAGGTACACTATAATTTCCTTATCTCCCCTCTACCACCAACATTATCTACTGGTTTAATAAAGCAGGTAGTGTCATAGCTCAACTCAAGTATTGGCCTTTTCACAGTCAGAGAAAGATTCCTATTGTGTTTGTGTCTCTTTTGACATTGTTCACAAAAGTACTCAATTATTTGTTAATGGCAAGGGCACTTACTTACTCTTACTGGGTAGATTAGTTACCCAGCAAAAAATCACTTCTTCTTCAGGTGACTGATCTCCCCGAACTGCCTCCCCGTTAACAAGAGTAAGTATTTGTTAAGGGCAGGGCCACAAAAAGCTACTGTGGAGATCAGTCACCCAGCGAAGTTCATCCGAAGTTGTACTAGAAACCCCCTTGAAGATCTCTTGATTCAGTAAAAAACAAGATTTCAAATTCAATAGCCATGTAATTTGGAATGTCATTTCTATGGGATTTTGAAAGGCCTATTTATCAATGGGTGAAGTGAAAGTTCACCCTTTGATCAATATGCCTTTAAAAATCCCATAGAAATGAATGGAGAGTGGGAGAATTTCCCTCTAGTGACCTTCTACAAGTTATCTCTGTCTATCTGTAACTTTCTAATTCATTGCCCATAAACCCTTTTTCAGTGATCTATTTGTATATATAATGTGCCTTTTCAATGTTCATTTGTATTTTGCCTGATGAAGGGGCCTGTGTGCTCCGAAAGCTTGCTATTGTTACTTATTCAGTTAGCCAATAAAAGGTATCACCAAACTTTACATTTTTTACATTGTCCTCTAGTGGCGGAACTTCACTCTTAGGGGTAAATTTATTAAAGAGTGAAGTTCCGCCACTAGAGTGAAATTCCGCTGCTCTCCATTAATTTCTATGGGATTTTGAATGGCGTATTTATCAATGGGTGAAGTGAAAGTTCAAAATTCCATAGAAATTAATGGAGAGTGGCGGAATTTCACTCTAGTGGCGGTACCCCCTTATCTTTCTTGTCTCATCCAATAGTGGGTATATTTGCAACATGGAATCCCTTAGCAATTTAATTTTTATTAATTTTATTTTGTATATACAATAGGTAACATAAAGGAAACATGCACAAAATAGAATTGCGGGCATCTTGAAACAATACTACAATATTAGGATTAAACACCATCTTGTGCTTCAATATAAAAGCACCATAAGTTCAGTTCTCCTATAGACAGAGTTTGTGGTGGTGCACATGTATGTACCATATCCTATTAAAAAAAGTGGAACTGAATTTGGAGAAAAGTTTATTAAAAAAAAATCTATAATTTAAAAATGACGAATCAGCCTTCCAGTGAAACAAGCTTTTGTGAAATTAAAGTTCTTTAAAAAGTAGTACCTATGCTGTTATCCACATGGATGACATCATAGAGGGTATAAGTCCTTTTATACCAACACAACAAAAACTTTAATCAAAGGAGCAAATCAATAAAAATGTTGTGACTTTTTATCTGATGTAATTTCGACTACAGATTAGTAGTAATGGAGTTGGTAGCACTGAACTGGTGAGTGGCAATGTGAGGAAATGTATGGGTTAGACTATGCCCTGTTGGAGGGAGCTAGATTATACTCTGAGTGGTTATAGATGGGATACTCTGTCCCCTAGATTTTGAATATGGAGGATGATTTTCCATGTTCAAGGCTCTTAGTGCTCAGGTGGGAGTGTTGAAGTTGCAGTGGTTGAAGCAGGCCTCACTTCTGGATAAAGCCAGGGATCCAAGACCATGTGAATGAGGATTAGTAAGAGCTTGGACATTGTGATAGCTCACAACAGAGGTATAAGACAGACAGTGTTAGTAAACAATTCAGAACAACCAACGTAGGAGAAGTAGTGCTCTTGGTACTCCCAAGTCAGTACTCACCTAGCAATGGGACCATAGTGGAAATAGATGTTTACGGGCCCCTGGCTGCCCTGAAGTGGCATTGCCAATGCCCTCAGCTTTTAGGCTTACCATCTGTAGCTTCAGGGCTGGATTTACCTAGCGGGTGCCCCTAGGCCCGCTGTCGTTTGTTGCCCCTGTCCCCTCCCTTTATTTGCTAATATTTTCATCATTGGGACAGAGCAATGGTAATTGGCACACATTAAATTTTAATTTCTGAACCAATGTGGTTGTGGTTGGGTAGCATGCCGCCCCCTAAAATCCTGCTGTCCTAGTCCCGGGCATAGGTGGCCTCTCCACAAGTGTGTAGCTTAGCTGTTATATAGAATGCAATTGAGTTCTCTGTAGTAGAAGAGCAAACATTCTGCTTTGAAAACAAGAATTTTAGCCGTTAAAGTTCCAAGGGGTGGCTTTTTATGTCATCCCTGGTGGCACTGCAGCCTGAGGTAAGATTCTTTCCTTGCCTCATGATCGCAGTGCCCCTGGACCCAGGTTCATTTTCTATTTTCTGTATAGTATTTACTGCAGACACTCTAGTATCAGGGAGGGTTCAATCTGTGTTTGAGACTCTACCCTCTGTCATGAATTATCTCATATGAGCTCATTATTTCTTTAAAGGTTAAAGTACTTTAACGTATAAGATGACATTAGAAAACCATTTCTTCACCAAATAGCAAGGGCCAAGTTGAATTTGTAAGTTGTAAGAGTCTCATGTAACACATGTTCTTCTGGAAAGTGCCCATCACCAGGCTGTGCTTTATCAAATAGTGTTGTTACAGGTTGACCTTGAGGACAAATACCCTTCTCAGCTTAATAGCTGTGTAACTGTATAAACCAAAGTAACTGTTACTGGATAGAGACTCGTTGTTATATCAGTTTCAGTAATTGACAAGCAATTAGAATGAAAAACACTAACAGGGACTCTGGCAATGACCTTGCATCACCTTGATCCAGTACCATGACACATATTGCTCTGTGTTTGCCCACAGGAGAGTACACATATTTATTTTTTACAGAATTTCTGCAGGAGATGCCCCAGGCCACTTTAAGATGAACAGAAGAATATATCAACCAGCCCAAGGGCAATAAAATCTGATGTATTGATTCATACAGTATGTTTTTTTCTGAACAAAACTTTATGGAGTTTGCGTACATAGAAAATATGTGGGAGTCATTGCCAAAGGGAAGGAACACCAGATTCTGTACATGTATTTTGTTAACTGATATACTGTACAAGTTATTTTTATCCTGTAACAAAAGTCCTGGTTTTAATTGTAGTGTTGCCAATGAATGTTCATAAGTTATTTAGAGCCAACCAACAAGCTTGATGAATGTTAAGTTTCTTGGTTTATTGAATAACTTAGATTTTTTATCCATCACTCTTGTCATTTATCAACACATAACTTTTAATAAAATGATAGATCCCTATGGAACAGTATGTGCACAAAATAAATCCCTAGAAAAGGATACCAATATTGGAGCAGGTAAAGTTATATAGAAGTTCTAATCATTGAGGCACCTTCTGTGTTCAATGAGTGATGTATAGTAATAGAACATCCACGGGATCTGGAACCTTATTACATACTGTAAATTCAGAATGGCCAAGGATAATCCACTAAGATCCATGCCTTG
This sequence comes from Xenopus borealis, assembly GCA_024363595.1. NCBI lineage: Eukaryota > Metazoa > Chordata > Amphibia > Anura > Pipidae > Xenopus > Xenopus borealis. The sequence continues at coordinate 126,951,178 of CM044438.1, forward strand.
GCATTGAGAGACTGAAGGACTGGCAATGAGCCTCCCTATAACCCATAAAGAACTATGTTTCCAATGGTTATAATTTCAAACACTCAACATTCTGCATGTAGGATTTAACCTGTGGAGGCAAGTGTTCTCTGGATTCCATTGATTGATACTGTTCTAGCACATGGATTGGACCAGACTTTTCTTAACAGCAAGCAGCACTATGTACTGTTTTTCATTCTATACAGGGCTGAAGGGATCGGTAAATGTACAAAACTGGAGGTAGGGTTATGTTGGACAAGGGAAGCATCATACCCCTTTTTCAACAGGAATTAAATGAACAGGGCTTGGGTTGCATTTAATATTACTTAAGCTAAACAATACAGCCAAGGAAACTGAATCTACTTCATGCTTGGGCCTTTAGATAGACAATTAGTTTATCAGTGCATGGATAATCCCCCTGCATGAACTCAAAACTGTTACAACAAAGGTGATCTGAGGAAGGATTGTATACTAGTAATTTAATTAATAATATACAATCTGGTATAGCACAGGTTACACAGTATACAGTGACTCGGACACCAATATACTTAAAATCTAGAATTTGTGAATAAGTCTCAACAATCATGTAATGGTTCCCCTCCAGTGGAAGCATCTCAGAGACACTGGGTGTCACCTTGAAGAAATATATCTACTCCAGTGATTCCCAACCAATAGCTCATGAGCAACATTTTGCTTTTCAACCCCTTGAATGTTTCTCCATGCGGCAGCAGGTTCTTATGTTTTGAGTTTCATAAAAACCAAGTGTACTGCCCGTATTTGGCATTCCCAGGAACTATTTGCAAATTTGTGTTGCTTTCCAACTTATGTCTACATTTGAATGTGGCCCACAGGTAAAAATGGTTGGGGACCTACAGTATGTCATACAATAATCCTCAGAGGAGGAGCAAACTATTACTCTTATTAATGCTGGCCTGTTTAACTCATAACTCCTATGAATGATATCCCACAATGCCTATCCACTGGCATTACCTTAATTATAGGGTCCCTGTTTGCCAACTTCTCTTAGGATGCGGATCTTTGTAGGGACCATGCTGGATACTGGAGTCATATTCTCCAGACTCATCCAGCACATCCATCAAAGGTACTGTAGCAATGTTGTAGGTTTGGGGAGGGGTTATCACCTGCTCCCAGCCACTCTCCTACCTGTAGGCAGGGCAGAGAGTGGGCAGGCGTGGAAGCCAGGTGTGAATTCTCAGTGCTTGGTCTGTGGGGTTGGGGGAGAGTGTCTTCTAGTTGCACCACTGTCTGATATTTAGGGAAGGCCAAAGAGGAAGATCCTCTCATATAAACTAAGGACAGGAATTTGTCACTAGATCCCTGGGACCTAAGGGGAAAATAACCCCTTGGGGCCACTTTAAATACACATATACATGGTTTTCCATACTTGCATGTTCCAGAGAATGTGACAGTTTTAGAGACCAACCTTGAGTCACATAAACATTTCAAGTATTATATTGTATATCTTGAACACGAGGGCTACCCAGTTTTGAACTGTAGCCCCATGACATACATACATACATGTATACATGCAATCATAAGAGCATACATAAAATGATATAAAGTATTCCATCGCAGCGGGTTGGAACGAATGGAGTTAACTGTGGATCAATTCCTTAGTAAATAAATTACAATTAGTTGTTATGGGACATTAGTTGTTATTTTTAAGTGGAAGGAATAAGGATTGGAATCGCTAGATTGATCAGTAGTAATCTTTACAAAGTAACTTGTATATTGATACTTGAGTAACTTAGTAACTTTAGTAACCAGAATGAATTTGTAAATTTTTTTAAATCTGTTATTTGAATATTTGCGTAACATTTGAATTGTGAGCATTACATGAAATACGATTTGATAAAATAGATTCTGGATTCTTATAGATATGAATTGAATATTTATAACTTATTTAATGAACTTGATTGATTTTATTGTAATCAACTTTATAGATCCCTAGTAAGGCCTCATCTAAATTATGCAGTGCAGATTTGGACTCCAGTCCTTAGGAGGGATATAAATGAGCTGGAGAGAGTGCAGAGACTAAGTGCAACTTAACTGGTTAGAGGGATGAGGGAAGACTTCAATTATGAAGGGAGACTGTCCAGGTTGGGGTTATTTTCTGTGGAAAAAAGGCGCTTGCGAGGGGACATGATTACACTTTACACTAAATACATTAGAGGACATTATAGACAAATATCAGGGGACCTTTTTACACATAAAGAGGATCACCAGAGGCCACCCCTTCAGACTAGATGAAAAGGACTTTCATTTGAAGCAGCGTAGGTGGTTCTTCACAGTGAGGACAGTGAGGTTGTGGAATGCACTGCCTGGGGATGCTAATTCTTTTGATGCTTTTAAAAGGGGCTTTGATGATTTATTGGACAGACATAATATCAAAGGCTATTTTGATACTAAACCCTACAGTTAGGGGCCGATTTACGAAGTTCACGTGAAATGATCGAAGTTCGATCAAATTCGATCGAATAACAATCGTACCAATTTTTCGTGAAATCGGATATGCAAATTTGGCCTCTTAGATCATCGAATCTCGAATAGATCGTATAGATCGAATAATCGGATATTCAATAATTTCAACCCAATTTAACTATGTAAATATGTAACTTTGTATATAAAGTCTGCTTTTTAAATCAGATTAGAATAAACAGAAGGGTTAATGTACTAATTAGATGGGTGGGTTACTGCAGGTTTAAATAACGTGTGTGTTAATGAAGACTGAGGTCTCTGAGGAAGTGTACAAACACAAAATGATGTCAGACACTGTTGCTTGTAAATTGAATATGGAATAAAGATTTTTTTACCTGCTGTAGTAAATGGTGTGAGCTGACAACGTTCTTCTTAGTAACTCTGGGTGGCGGCACCTGGGTCAGGGCGCTGATTTTGTAAGACTTGCAGCAACCTGTCTTTAATGCATAAGGGGAGACCGTGAAAGATTGAGCACCATCTGCTTTTTATGGTGAGCGGCCCCTGGGATGCACCCGTATATATCACAGTGTGAACCCACATTTAGTTTGCATGCACAAGTTGGATCATTCATAATGTTTAACCCTAGCACTGGAAACATTTATTTGTTTGGGGATTAGATTACATGGTTTTCCATGCTTGCATGTTTCCAAGAAGGTGACAGTTTTAGAGACCAATCTTGAGTCACACAAACATTTTAAGCATTATATTGTATATTTAGAGCATGAGGGGTACCCATGTATAGACCCATGTGGGGCTACAGTACATACAGTCATAAGAGCATAGATAACATGATATAAAGTATTCCATCGCAATGGGTGGGAACAACTGGAGTTAATCGCAGATCAATTCCTTAGTAAATAAATTACAATGATGTAATTTATGCAGTGTGATGCTGATCTATAATAAAGTAATGCAATTTTCATTTTCGTTTTCATGCATAGAATAGCAACTGCGTTCCATTGATTTTATGATTCTGTGAATGTCTTGTATATTCCCTTAGGAGAAGATAATATTGAGTGAGCGCAAACTGTATGTTGAATATTTACTTAATTGTGTATTTTATCTTGATTTTATGATATTATGTTTATATTTACATAGATAGCACATACAGTTCTTGCAAAGTAGGATTTTGCAATGCAGATCACTATGTTTTCAGCTAAAGTTTTTTCCCAGGATTCCATGGTAATTGAAATTACTGTTCAATGAACTACAATAAGTTCAAATAAGTGCCCCCTTTAGTGAATCCTAAGCATGGTCCTAAGAATAATTCAGGTACGTGATGCATTATCCAGATACTCATCTGAATTACGGAAAGAATGTCTCCCATAGACTATATTTTATCCAAATAATTTTATCCAAATAATCCAAATTTTAAAAAAATATTTCCTTTTTCTGTGTAATAATAAAACAGTGTCTTATACTTGATCCCAACTAAGATTTAATGAATCCTTGTTGTAAACAAAACCAGTCTATTTGGTTTATTTAATGTTTACATTGTTTTCTATTAGACAAAGGGGATTATTTATTAAAGTCTGTTTTTTTTGTGGTTGGACTTTTAAAGGGGAAAACAATTGACGTCTGTGCAGATTTTCTCTGATGGCTTGTCACATTCGGCACCTAACACCAGAACAAATTCCAAGCACCCTGATCTCAGCTCGTGCTTCACCAGTAGTGTGGCCTTTGGCTTTGGGACGAGCCCTCAGATACTCAGATGCCACCTGGACTTAAACGAGAGCAGAGCAGGAGTTCTGGCCAGCAGTGGGGCACAACTGTATTTGCAAAGTCTTTAGGCAGAGGATCATGGTACAAGTCGTAAAACAGATTCATAGTCAGAACAGGCGGGGTCCAGGCAGGCAGAAAACAAACGTAGTCAGGCAGGCAAATGGTCAAACCAGGAAGTCAATCAGAGGATTAATCAGAATCAGAGTTGGTAAACAGGCAGTGGTCAGGATACAGAAGGTCAATAGCCAGGCAGGGGTCACAACAACAATCAAACAGGTCTCAGAATTAAAATAGCTAAGCTAACAGGCACCAGGAAGAATCCTATCATGGCAAAGTAATTAATACAAAGGTCCCTTTAGATATTTGAATTTGGCGCCATTGGGCGCCTCTCCAGCATCTGAAGAGGAGAGGCTAACCACCAGGGTGAGAGGATTTTGTTACAGTGCTTTTCAGAAAATAGTAAGAAAGTTTAAGATTTTGATAAATAGCCCCCTTAAAGTATGAAGATTAGTGATGGGCGAATCCGACCTGCGAAAATTAATTAAACTGCAAAAGGTGCCGAAATCCATTGAAGTCTATGGGGTTTATTTATCAAAATCCAAAAAGTTTTCAAAATCTTTTGAAAACTACTTCAATAAAATCCGTGACTTTTCCCCCCCTATTCATCAATACATTTTCCCAAAAATTTATTGTGTGGGGAAAAAAGCTTGATAGAATCATATGATGGTTTCAGATTTGTCACTGAAAAGTGCCACATTTTCGAATTTGTTGCCTGAAAACCACTAAGGGGCAGATTTACTATTGGTCGAATTTTGAATTGACCATGGGAATAGTTAGGGAATTAAAATCCTTTGAATTCAAAGGATTTTACAGCAATTCGATTGTTCGAACGATCGAATTATAAAAAGTTTAACCATTCGAAGTTGGTCGAAGTTGTTTTAATAAAATAATGAGAAAAATTTAGGTTTTAGTATATAACCCCCTAAATGTTACACTGATCACATGACATTGTACCATATATACATTCAAATTTTCCTTTCTCCAGTGTAGCATTCACCGATTTCTACACATGACCCTGGTGTCAATACCCCGGCTCTATCAATTTTAATTCTTTTTCAGCTGCTTGAAATGCTAATGTTTTACTCTCGACTTCTGTGCGTAAGTCCTGAACCCGTAGCTTGACATTGTCAATATCGATGAGACCATCTCTCTCTCCTGGTTTTAGTTAAAACTAAATTGTATTAGATCCATTTAAAAGCTACGTCTTGTATCATTTACTTGGATCAAATACGTTTTAGTTTTAACTAAAATCTGGCCTTCAGTTTGGAGAGCAAAGGTCTAATCGATATTGTGTTTGATGGCACATGAGGGCATTTTGTCTGCTGGCAACTATATGGAAGTACAAAGAGTACATTTTAATGAAAATGCAGAACTTTTTAGAAATGGGATTTAACTCACAACTCACTGTGGTGAAAAATGTGGCAGCAACTGCGCTTGCAGTCTTGAATGACCTCTCGTCTGGCAGAAGAAATGCACCAACATGGAGAAATCGAATGACTGTATATTACATGTATTGTATACATTATCCAGAAACCGGTTATACAGAAAGCTCCAAATTACAGAAAGGCCATGTCCCATAGACTCCATTTTATCAAAATAATCCATATTTTTAAAATTGATTTCCTTTTTCTCTGTAATAATAAAAAAGTAATTTGTACTTGATCCCAACAAAAATATAATTAATCCTTAATGGAAACAAAACCAGCCTATTGGGTTTATTTAATGTTTACATGATTTTCTAGTAGACTTAAGGTATGAAGATCCAAATTACCATTCTGAGCATTCTGGATAATAGGTTCAATACCTGAATAAACAAAACCTATGTCTCTTAGAGACAGATACCATAGGCAAGATTGAGACCTACTGAATACTGTGCTAAATTCAAAGTAGTGTCTTCTATCTATTTTATTTATTAGTGTAGTCTTTTGTGTGGATTCGTGGATAAAGCTACAGTAAGTTTATTGATGCAGTTGGCATACAAGTCACCAGCTTTCCTATTAAAATGAATAGTATGCAGTGTGAACTGTTCACATTAGCTGCACCAATAAGCCCTACTACAGTATATTTAACATGTATCTCCAGTAAGGCATGGCATGAATATTTAATGGTCATGGAACTCTTTGGAACTTTTAGATCAGGGGTATCCAACCTTTTGGCTTACCTGGGCCACATTGGAAAAAGAAAAATTGTCTGGGGCCACACATGACTTGTAAAAGTAAAGAAAATTCACAGAAAAGAACTACAATTCTAGTTGGATAACAAGATGGAGCATTACACTGGAATATGTAATATTAACTAGACTTATTTTAATTACTACTAAATGGGCAGAGTCCACCCTCGTGCCTACTCCTATATCCTTTTCAACACAACTTTTCCTCAGGAGCCAAGCATTTCAAGCTGGGCCACATTCATATCCATCCAGGGCTGCAGGCTGGACACCTCTGTTTTATATAGTCATGGATCTCTTTGGAAACTTATAATATCCTTATATTTTACAACTGTTGGTACTTTATTCACTATACAGGTATGGGACCTGTTAGGGCTTTCTGGATTACAGATCTTTCCATAATTTGGATCTTCATTAGTGATGAACAATCTTTTTAGCCAAGTTTCACCTCTAAAATTACTCCTATAGACTCTAATGGGTGAAAAAAAGTTTGTGTGTCAGACATTTGACTTGCATCAAGAAAAATTTGTCACACATAGGTGCAGATATATCAAGGGTCAAATTTTGAAGTGACAAAAAAAAAGTGTTTTCAGTCGAATTAAAATCATTCAAATCGTTCAACTGAATAGTTTGATTTGAACAATTCAAGCAATTTCCTTAAAAATTTTATTTCTCAAAAAATTCTAAAAGACTCCTTAAAGGTTATAGGAGGTCCCTCATAGCAATCCAGAAGGTTTAAGGTGGCGAAGATTCGAATCAGAATTTTTTAAAGCGACAGTACTTTGACTTTCAAATGGTCAAATTTTTCAATTTGAATCAAATTTTTTCAATTTAAATCAAATTTTGGCCTATTTGATAGTAGAAGTCGAAATTACTTTGAAATTTTAATTTTTTAAATTAGAATTTTCACGTAAACTCTTAATAAATCTGCCCCTAGTTGTAGATACTGCCAACTGCAGTGCCATAAGGAGAAGTTAAAAGCCCCACAGCAATATTTTAGAGTCTTTTCCCATAAATTCAAAAACAAATTTGTAATAACTATTATCTTAAAATAATACAATGCTTATTATAGCCCTTCAAAGTGCTGTTCCCCACCTCAGCTGTCATTGGATCAGCTGTCTTCAGTGTGGCACCACTGCTGGATTGTCTAATAAAAGCCAAGACACCATAATGAGTAGGATCTGAAGGCCAATGACTCTTTTTGGAGTATTCATTATACGGCACCTTATACTTATAGCAAACACCCTTGCCATAGAATCCTGTGAAGTTGATACTTTCTTTTTCTATATCTTTATTCAACCTCAACACTATTTTGGCATCTAGGGGATAAACAACAAGTCTAGAAAACAAGTGGATTTACACTAATAAAAACCCTTTCAGGGAAAGATTTGTGTCAGCAAGTACAACTTCTGTTGTTTGAAATTCAACTAGAATGAAAGCAAAGGTCTCCCAAATGTTTCAGTTCAAAAGCTGACATAGATCTTTATACAAAAACAATTTCTTTTAGATTATGCCACAGAAGCTATAACTTAACGACAAAAGAGTGTGATTAAACTAAAGAACAGATTCCAGCTAGGATCACGGCAAATAGAGACTTTTTGGGACTGTTTTCTAAAGACTGTTGTCTGAGGATGGTATAATAGGTAATAGTAGTAAGATAACTTTTGGGGCCAATAAACATTTTATTGAAATCCTAGTGACTTTAACAGAGACATCAACTAAACTTATGTCATTAGACTGCTAATAGTTTATATATTTATACAATGGTGATGTGAATAAGGTCTGAAAAATGTCTGAGGTTGAACCTATGAATGTAGAAATGGATCCGCACATACAATTATTTGCAGTCGGGGAATGTGCCCCTTTCATTATGCTACCAAACCATCAACGTTTCGGGGGGTAGAATCTCCCTTCATCAGGAGAGGAGTGGAAAAGAGGTGTGCGGTGGAGATATAATACATATGAGGTTGAACCTATGACATAGGAGTTAGTTGACATCTTTGTTTATAGTGAAGTTTTATCTTCTTTAGACTAGAAATGCAAATTCCCAGCTTACTGTAAAATCCTGACTGTTTGATACCCCACAGAAATGCAGCCCCCTAATTCCAAACATGTGGCACTCCATACTTCTTTTTTGCTCAGACATGACACATGCTCATTGGGTCTGGTTCAGACCCAACCTCACACTCGCACCTCGAAAATGACACAACGTGCATTGAAAAAGACGAGACGCATCAAGAATGAAGTGGTGCACATAAAAAATGACGCGACGCGAAGCGAAAATTCGCAAATTTTTCAGGGAAGTAAACCAGGATAGATTCGCCCATCACTATGCATTATATATGGTATACAAGTTACATCTTTAAGGGAATGTTTATGTTACAGGTTTTAATTGCTCATGAGTCAAATGGTCAAACAGGTAGCTACTATAGGTATAACAAGCAAAGGGAGCCCTGTAATTATGCAGGTGTAAGGGACACAGTTGCATTTTGCCAGTAAATGTTGAATGCACCAGCAATGTGACAATAATGCCTAAGTGAATTTAATGAGTTCTAATTATTGCCTTTTTTTGAACTACTGACAACTTTGTTGACTCTTTAGCAATTTATATGCATGCACAGGTATGGGATCCAGAAAACTGTTATGTGGAAAGCTCTAAATTATGAAAAGGCCGTATACCACAGATTCCATTTCCTCCAAATAATCCACATTTTTAAAAATGTTTTCCTTGTTCTCTATAATAAAGGTATTGGATGTTTTATTTGGAAAAAATCTCTGAATTACGGAATGACCATCTCTCATGACTCCATTATAATGAAATAATTATAATTTTTAAAAATAATTTCCTTTCTCTCTTTAATAATAAAACAGTAGCTTGTTCTTGATCCAGACTAAGATAGAATTAATCCTTATTGGAAGCAAAACCAGCCTATTGGCTTTATTTCATGTTTATATGATTTTCTAGTAGATTTAAGGTTTGAAGATCCAAATTATGGAAAGATCAGTTATCCAGCAAACCGCAGGTCCCGAGCATTCTGGATAATAGTTCCCATACCTGTAATAAAACAGTACCTTGTACTTGATCCCAACTAAGAAATAGTTCATCCTTACTGGAAACAAAACCAGCCTATTGGGTTTATCTAATGTTTATATAATTTTCTAGTAAACTTAAGGTATTAAGATCTAAATGTATATATTTGTATATGATTGAGAATTTTTGATTCAACCTTTTTTCACAACTAACTAAGAAAAACATCTGCAAGTTTTATTGCAATTTATTTGTTAATGGTTACAACATTTTAACTTGAAAATTAATAAATCTGTTCCCTGGCATTTTGAAGGACATGGATGAGACAATTTATTTGCAAATTAGCCTTTTTGCATGTGGCAACAATTTTCTAAAGTCAGCTCTATAATGTCGCCATGTGTTTTGGCACAAACACAAATTTAGTTTTTTCACGTATTGTAGAAAACATGAGAAAAAATGCACATTGACGCAATTTATTTGGCACAAGGCATAAATGCAGAGATTAAGTCATCTATTTATTAAAGGTTGAGATTCTCTGGTTGAGCAAAATTTTTTAGAAGGAAAAAAACCTGAATTTTTAGGGATTTACTATAAAAATTTTAATCCAAAAATACTGTAGCGAAAACCTGTTGAAATCATATAAAAGTAATTTTTAGGCTGTTTGAGCTGGTTTTCAGGTGACAACTCAATTGAAAAAAGTCAATCAAAAAGAGTTGCACAATTCGAATTGACATTCAATTTTATCTCACAATTCGATTTGACGCTCAAGTTAGTTGCAATGTTTTTTCACACTAAATTTTTATGAGAACTTTTATTAGTTAATAAAGGGGATTTGGGTTTGGGAGTTTGGTTAATTTTTTTTGGCCAAATAGTGAGAAAAAGTAATTAACACCCTAAATGCCCTTTGACTCCAAATTTGGTGCAAGACAAAACAGCACAAAAACACCAATTGACTCCAATGTATTTGGCAAAATATCACCATGTACTGTATGTGGTTTTGCAAATTTTTCAGTGAAGGGAAGAGACAGGTAGCTTTTATCAAATCGCTCTCTAATAAGAGCAAACCTGCAAAGCATCACCCACTCTCACACTTCTCCACAGATACAAATGTGGCATTTTCTCATTTTCAAGTCTATATTTAGTAATAAAAAAACAAAAAGGAGTTTAATATATAGAGGCTTTCCAGGTGTACTTTTGTTTATTCATATCAATGGCATATACTTTATTAATAAATTTCACTCTGAACAATTATTGACAAAGTTTTCCCTTAGAGACTAATCGATAGTCAATTTTCTACTGACTAATATAGGTTACTGGACTAAAATGTGAATTTACCGGGGTCAAACATAGCATCATCACCATAGGGACAAAATTCCTGTACATTCAACTTTGATTTAAATACAATTTCTGATCACTATAAACAAAAATAATTTCTGGTAAAAATACCTATAAAATATTATATTGTAAACCTGTTAATATGAAAAGAAGGTATGGGCCGCAACTGATAGAAAGCCATCTTTCAAAGCCAATTTGAGGCAGTATATTTTCACATTTTCAATTTTTTGCCAAATTAATCAAATTAAAAAAAAAAAATTTGAATGGGAAAATGTAGCTGCTAAATTCAGGTAAGCTTCTTCTCTATGAGATAAGGTAAGATAAGATTTCTTTATTTGTCACATGCATAGTTATACAAGTACAACATGCAGTGAAATGCATCCTTATCCACTTTTTTAGACTGTGCAAAATTAAAACAAAAAAATAAAATATATATATAATTAAAAAAAATTCTAAAATGTTTTAAATTAAGTATAGCAGCAGAGCAGATGTAGAACAAGATGAACCATGTTATTTACATAAGTGACAGTGAGTGAAGATTGTATAAAAATATAAAATATAATATCAAAACAGCAGTGCAATATGTGACAATATAAAAAAAACTGTTCAGTACACCAAATCACCATGCAAATTAACCATGGTGATGGTGAAATAAAAGAAAAGAAAACGGTGCAGTAACAGTACACAATTAAAATGCATAATATGTGGATTGTATAGTACCGTATTGTGGTTACTTAATGTGCCACATAGATCAAATAGGTGCAAGTGAAAAAATGGAAGAGAGGGTAGGAGATGTAGTAAAGTGGCATAAACCAAATTATTTACATAAATCACAGTGAGTGAAGATGTCTAAAAAGTATAAAAATATAAAAAAAAATTGCATATCCAGCCACGCCTGTTGACCATGCTCAGAAGTTTTTTCTGCAATGTAATTTTAGCAAGGATGAGTGCCCCTACTCATTCCTACATGTATAATACCACTCACACATGCATTCCCACTCACTTATACATGTATACCCACTAACTCATACATGTTATCCCACGCATTCATACTCATAATCCCATTCACTCATTTGCATAATCCTATTTATGCATGAAATCCCACTCATTTATATGCATAATCCCACTCACACACATGCATAATCTCACTCATAGTCATAATCCCACTCATGCATATGCATAATGAGTGGGATTATGCATATTAAGAACATGAGTGAGTGGGATTATGCATATGCATGCGTGGGATTATACATATGAGTGACTGGTATTATGTATATGAGTGATATTACATGTATGAGTGTGATTATGCATATGACTGAGTGGGATTACAGGTATGAATCGGATTATGCATATGATTATGAGTGGGGTTACATGTAATAAATGTCCAATTCAAGTGTGCCAGATTAATTTCAGATGCCCAGTTCAGGACTGTCCATGGCTGGGTTCTTGGCCGCAGACCAACAGTTGGGGACCCCTGCATTTGAGGGCATTATAGACCACTAGCCGGTCCATAAAGAAGATGAATGCACCAGAGCCCCCCTTTACACTAGAGGGAAAGAACTTTAATTTGAATCAACATAGGGGGTTCTTCACAGTGAGGACAGTGAGGTTGTGAATAATGTCTGTTAATGTCTTGAAAGAGGGGCTAGGATGATTTCTTGGACAAGCATAACATCCAAGGCTATAATGATAGACAAAAAAAGTAATAGTGATAAAAAAATCTAAATAGTGACTAAAATCTACAATTAATATAGATATTGGTATAGCATATATATAGTTTCAGTGAGTGTGTGTAGCTATGTGCGGAGGATTTCATTTGAAGGTGTTGAACTTGATGGACTTTGGTCTTTTATCAACCTGACTTAAAGGGTTTGTTCACATTCAAATTAACTTAATGTATGATGTATAGATTGATATTCTGAGACAATTTGCAACTTAATTAATTTTTCTATTTTCTGTGTTTTTTTAGTTATTTAGCTTGTTAATATTAACATACTGTATATAGTGATAATTGTTTAGTCTGGTTTTCCTGACCACTAGTTTTTTGCTAAACTGGAACCTAATTTCAAAAATAACTACTGTATAAATCAACAGTCATATATGATGGAGTCAACTAATGAGTTTCCATGAAGTAAGATGGTATGGCTGTGAATTTGTAACCATCTGTACAACCTGGACATTTGGCTAGATGGATTATCCAAGATATATGGTAGATAGAATAAATTGGGCCATGGGAATTGTTTCTTTCTTTCAATGTATTGTATGATTAAACATAAGACATTTTGTGTTAATAGTAGGATATTAGAAAACAAATTCCACAAATCTAGTTCAAGATTGGCTTCATTCATGATGTCAGATCTTTTGGGGGAACAAGCTGAGGAAGCAGCCAACCTGCCCTTATGTTCCCTTCATCCCCTTGTAACAGGGATACAACTGTCTCGTTTTCAATCCAGCTGCCACTACTACTTCACTGGTGATTACTCTGTGACCTCTCATCTTCTCCCAGGTATGCTGATAATGGCACCTTTAGATTGTGTAACTCAGCTTCAAAAGAAAATGAAAACCCACCTTCATCTCCTAGGGATAGCAGGTCCAAAATGTCTGGGTTGGTTTGCCCAAGCTTTCAAACATATCACAAGACACACAATGAATGGCACTAACAAGTCCACCAATTTTAGGCAGCAAGTGGTTCAAAATAATGGCCTTCTGTTAATCTGCAAATAAACGAAACACTTTCTATAAATGGGGATGGATGTGTGAGGACCAAAAAGAAGCTCTTTAAATAGGGCAATTATATTGCATTGCATTAACACCATTTCTGAAGCATATTTATATTGGATGGACAAGCAGAATGTTCCCAAACTATAAGAGGTTGAGAAAACTTTAGCAAAGTGAAAGCTGGCTGAGAATAAAAGATGATGTACAAATCTAAGCATCTTCATCCAAGAGTCTCAGATGTCTTTTTATGTAATTATAGCAGCATATGGTGCTTTTAAATAGACATGTGACAGTAAGAAAGTTGTTAGTTTTTAATGTTCTTTTTTTCCCCATCCTATCCCTTATCCTTTTGTAAAGGAATGTTTATCACCATCAAGGAAATGTGCTGTTTATACGTAGGTTCTATCAAAGAATATATAACTCGGTCATAAAGTCATTACACAGAATATTCATATGTGTCTGTTCTTCCTTACTTTTCTGAAGCTTAGATAGTTCAATATGAAGGTACAGCATGTTTTGTGCACAGAATACCCATGTATTTTTGTAATTATACACATAGGCAGAAATTCCAACATGGAACTCATTTATTAGTAGGAGCTAGATGGCAGCACGTCCCTCCAATGCCAGTGTACCAGTGTACATGGCCTCTCTTGATTAAAACTAACCTTGACTCAAGCACAACTGTACAAAAAAGGATTAAATATTGTCAGAAAAAGTGCTTGCTGCAGTAAAGTCCAGTGGTCTAAGGTTAATTGTGAAGAGCAGCGAATCTTTAGCTTGGCAGTTCAATAATCGGCCAGACACTAACTTTTATTTTTCATTTACTCACCTCTAAAATGGAGGATATTTTATAGAGTGGGGTCGTAGCCAGCAATTTGTTTGACAATATTTATGCCTTGCACAGAAGCAGCAGTGCATGCAGTGCCTTCTATAGTGATTGGGTTTTGGGCACATGCATGTCTAGATTTACAGCATAATGCTGGGTACAGATGGCTTCCTGTATTATGGAGAAATAACAGTATACATTGGCTTGTATAATTTATACAGTAACCAGTAAATTATGCTTATTAATTTTATACATTGAATATATACAAGAAAGAGTTGCCATGATGTGTCATATTCTGTTTCTATTATGTACCTAGTACAGAGTGAGATTTAGAGATGTGTTAATGCCAGGGACAGTAGGTGCTAGTGAGACATCTTGGTGGGACATGGGAATGCACTGACATGCCCTTCTGTTGTGTGCCATTCAACAGAATGAAGCCTTGTACTCAGGGAGGACAGGAAACATTCTAGTAAAGATATCTATGTCAAAGAGGACCCCAAGAGATGCAAATCTCAGATAGATGGTCTACAAATGGGTGGCTGTATGGGTATATCTATAGTAATAAATCAAATCAACTGCACCTGCTGTATTTTTTTTCCCCCGTTGAAAAGCAAGTACAGTATTCCTATAGATATACCATGACCTGGATGAATGAGTACCTTCACAAACATCTTATGGGTATGCTGATGACATCTAAGTGAATCCTAATCAGGGTTTCAGCTTAATGGGAACCTGAGAAAGATCTGATGTTTGATCATCTATGTGCATAGGGCATTTTTTCTATTTGTTGGCAGGGCACACCATGGGCATGCTAATAATTGGATAGACCATGATAACTTAGTAGTATGGGATGACATGATAACTGATGGTGGTTCTGCTTGCACAATTGAAGCCAATGGGACATTTTGTGGATGTTAATCGAGAATAAATGCTTCTAGAATGTTTCAGACAGCAGACCATTCAGGACTGTTTCTAATATCTGAGAAACTGGGGGGGGGGGTTCAATTTGATTGTTGTTATCCTCTGATATGACACGTTGTCCTCTGCAGAACACATATGCCTAATGCACTGCTCGGCCACCACTAAGTTGTCTTTTCAGTATATTATAGAATCTTCTGTAACCTTTAATACCTTGTGTTTAAAAATGTACATGAAATATTTTCATCAGACTTGGAAGATATATAAACTGCCGGCTGCCTGGCAACTTTATCCAAAAGAAAACATTTTCACACCTGCTGAAAGGCAAAACAGAGGCTTTAACACCCAGCAATATATGAATAAAAGTTATATAATAAAGTGGATATACTTCATTCTGCATCTGTCTGTGCAGGTTTTCATTTACTCCAGTCATGATACATCATTAGGTAGTGAAAGGTCTAAAGAAACTTTATCCAAGTGAATTTTTTTATTTCATTGGTTGAACAGAGGAACAGAAGAAGCCACTTAGATGATGAGAGGTGAAACATTTTCAAGTTTACGCTGCAAGCACAGTTGCTTTATACTTACTCATTCTCATCTACTTGAATATTTTTGTCTAACATCTTGTAGAACACATGAACCCAGGCTTCAAAACCATTAAAAATAATAGGCCACTTGTTTAATGCCAGAGAGTGGAAACACCAGAACCAAGTCAGTAATTAAACTGTTATCATTCAATATCATTATAACATGTTTGATTTAAGGCTTAGTAAGTGATAGCCAGAATTCCAGTGTACGAGATAACAGTATGTGTAAGATCTACTCCCTGCAGTGTAAGAGGGGGGAAACCCCACAACAGTCCATGTTCTGAAGGATAAAGTTCCCAAAATTGGATCAACATAAAATCATCCATGAGCATAAATTCCAAAATTCTAGTTTCAACCATCACCAGTATTTGATTGTTTTGGGAGTCTGGGATTTAGCTCTGTAAAGTCCTTTATCAAGTCCAGTCACAGCCCCTGCTGGTACCAAAAGTAGCATTTGCTACTAAATATAAAATGTTGTTGTATATAGGGTATCTCAAAACCCAGAACCAGTAACGTAACTAGAGAAGGGCGGGCCCTGGTGCAGGGCACGCAGACGGGCCCCCCTGTCCCAGTGTGTATGCAATTTCCTGCTTGGAATCAGTGGCGCATGAGCTGCCGGGGGGCCCTGAAGGGGTGCAGCCCCTGGCACAATTGCACCCCCTGCTCCCCCATTAGTTCCACCACTGCCCAGAACTAACACCAAGGTACTGGTCATGGCTTAAGCTTCTGCCTATAACAGCCACCTTTTGCTTCGGAGGAGCCCTCCCCAACTTGGATGCTACCAGGTCTTATAGTGAAAGGACCAAGGAGAAGCATTCTGGGCACAAAATGGAACCAAATGCGTACTGGAAAGTTGGGGAACAGGAAGCGTTGCCAAGGAACAGGATGAGGTCAATACCAATCAGGCATAGCAGTGCAAAATCAGGAGTCAAGAACGTAATGAAGGTCACAGGCCAGGTCAAAACCAATAGTATCACAGTAGAGAAACAGGATCCAAGTTATTGGCAGCGGCCCCTTTAAATATTTGAATTAAGTGCCAAGTGCGATGACTTCAGACCTGCAGAATATAAGTGCACGAGCAGTGCATGAACCCAGAAGCAGCACAGAAGAAGTGGCTGCGTGCATCAGGAGGTGGTGCACAGGAAGAGTACATGGCAGGCCTCCTCTTCACCTGCCAGTTATTATTTTGGTTTTGTTTGACCTTATTTTTGACCTTATTTTTATCCTGTAAAAATGTTTTAACTATACTGTGCTGTGTTCAGACATCTTGTTCCTGTTGCCTAAACAAGCTGCATCAGGATTCTGAGATAATCTATATTCATGAAAAGCCTCAAAACCCATACCATAAAATCTACTTTCTATAAATAGGGATGCACTCTGCTAAGTAAACATTATTTATATAATCATTGTAGATATGAAAAACAAATAAATCCCATCTGCAAATGTATACTCACAACAGGTCCAGGTGCCCATGCCCCAGAACTTCAGCTAAGGGGGAAAAAGATTCATTGTGAATGAATGTATCATTATGATTGGTTAATTTTCCCTGTAGTGTGTGTTATAGGCTGTCTTATTAGCCTATGATTAAGTGCCATGGGGTGGCAGGAAACGTGTTAGTCTTTTTGTACCACAGTAACATGTAATACAGTATTGTAAATAAAATATGCATTGAGGTCTGGTTTGTGCCAGTCTTTGTTCTACACAGTCAAAATACTGATATGATTAATAAATATTTGTAGCAGGTCTAGTAACCCACAGCAACCAATGTGATGTCTGCTTCCAAGATGGTGACCATTAAATGCTACTTGATGAATGATATGTTATTAGACCTAGTGAAAACAGACAGGGTCAGACTGGAGCCTTGGGTTCACACTGGTGCTGCACAACTAAGGGCCCTTCTGTCAGTCCCCGGGGGCCCCCTCCTAAGTTTTCATGCATGAAAAAAAATGCACTGATGCGAGCATATGCTAAAAACCGCCACACGTGCATGCACAAAAAATCCCACCATGTGTGCATGTGCTAAACATGGCACAAGTGCAAAAAATGGCACACATACGAACCTGAAAAGTGCATGCACTGATATTCACATGAGCATAGCAAAACAATAGCCAGGGAAGCAGGTCTGGGCCGGGTTTTTTCCCGGTATCCCACCGGCCCAGTATGACCCTGCAAACAAAGCAGATTTTATAACGTTAAACTCATTAGCGTAAATTATTTTAAGGTGCATCCCATAGTTGCTTGCCCCTTTAATAGATAGAAAGCCCCACTGTGCAAACTGTTTATATTGTTATTCATTGGGCGTTCAGGAATGGTAAGTAAGTTCAGTAAAACTAGCACAAGGATTTTCACATCACGTCTCCAAGGGGAAACTGTATCAATCATTAAAGCCTGAAGTATCGAAACATGCAAGTGATAAAGAAACATCACAAGAGTTCTTTCTGCTGCAATATAGATTCAAATGCTGTTTATCTATTATCTATATGCACATGAAAACAAGTCCAAGTCACCCATTCCTACCCTGGTGCCGAGTCAAAGAGGTTAAACTAATATGCATTATTATGACAGAGCACCCTGGAGATTGGAATCACTGGAACGTGTGACACAGCGAAGTGCTCCACTGAATCGTTATCCTTCTTTCCTTCATTTATCAAAGAGATTTTTCATCATTGGACACATCTGCAGCCTTTAGAGAAAATACTGGCAAGTGTTCTTCTCAGCGCCAGGCAAAAGAACCTTGGACACGTCCCAGTATAGCGAAGAGGGAAAAAAAATCTGACCCCTATTGATTTCCATTTCTCACACAGAACGATTCCTTTTACATTCTGTAATGACATTTTTATATATGAGGGAGATTACAAACATCAGCTGGAGCTTGTCCTTTGCTGTGCCCCAGGAATGGAGCAATATAAAGTTATCAAATAAAAAGGTGTTGAATCCAAAGAGTAAAGTAAAAAATAAAAACAGATTGGTCGAGTAGTAGCATCCAATTTAGGAGTAATTATTTCTACCTGTCCTCTCTTTGCAGAAAGTTACAGTGTTGAGGCATAGGTCAGGTCTTCTTCATGTGAAAAGCGTAGACTTAGGCACGAAGCGCCTAATGCAAAATAGGAAAGTTGGCCTTCAATTCCAAGGAGATTCATAATGAAGTTTTGAATTATTTTTGGTTCTGTGCAAATCAGACACTTTATTCTGCGATGACATACAAAGAACGACCTCAGGGAATCCATCAACCTTTTTGTAATGAAAGTCTATTGATACTAAAACTTCTATTACAATTAGCCATATGTGTAGGAAGGTCTAGCAATGGCTTTTTATCCCCAACCCCCCACCATGAAAGATTCATAATATCTGAAGCTAACACAATTTTCCCTTTTAGTTTCTCATTTCCAGATGTGCACCAGCACCTATACTAGCCTTTTTCAGAATTTTCAGAATTTGAAACGATTTTTAATTGTTGTACCAGGCAAAATGCATGGAGATTGCACTTGGTTCTGTTGGCCATGATTCATCTCCAAAGCACAGTTGATTAATACTTTCCCCAGATGGACTCAGAACACAAATTTGAGGGATTTGTTCTATATCAATTGGAAGGTTTTTTTGCAAGTAAGTACACTCATCTTTACTGTAAAACCAAATGCTCAACACAATTGTCCCTCCTCTTCAGTCTGCTCTGTAGGGTATGTGATGCAAATTTACCTTGGGTAAGTTGACCCAGTCTAGGGCTCATTTATGACTGGAACCACATAGCTAATTAATAAATTGATGCACACACCCTCTGAGACAAATTGGAGAGACTTTAGATGGATTTTTTTGCCTTCCTTTCCATCAACTAGCAATTAGGCAGGTTAAAAAAGTTAAAAGGTTGAACTTGATGGACATGTGTCTTTTTTCAACCTGATTTACTATGTTACATTGAAGCCAGTGATTGCCAAAAGGCAGAGAGAAGCTATTTAATATATCTTTGGAATACAAAGTGTGGGTGGAGCATAACAGAATAATCAGCGGACCCTTAATCTAAATGCTAGATCCTAGTTATTGGTGGAAACACTATTCAAGCCTCTCTAGTAGTATGGAGTATGAGTTGATGCTCAGCTCTCCTAAAAATGCAAATGATTTAGTGTAAGGGAAAGCAGAGCTTCACATTCCTTCTCAACAGCAGCAGTGCAGTGTATTCTACAGGGTTTTATTTGGAAATGTAGGCAAAATTTTATATTTGTTGAGATCCAAGTGATTCCTAATCGATTAATTCAGGGCAAATAAAATTATGGTATTTTACATTTAAATGAAGGTGAAAAGCAAAGTCATGATGCTCTTAACAGAGTTTTTCTTTTCTTAGTTTATTCTTGTTGTAGGCATTACTAATTGGATGTTGTAATGGCCTCAGCTGCATTCCCAAAGGATAAAGAAAATAATCTGCAAAGATCTGACTTGATGTTTATTTTTACTGCAGAACTTTCACAGTCTGAAGGCCATAGGATGCAGAACAACTACTCAGCACCCTCTAGTGGAGAATTTTCCCATTAGACTGGATATCTTGCTCATATTAATCTGATTTCTTAACACTTGTTTTCTGTAATAGCCTCTCTCAATTTGGCTCACAGAAAAGGCTTAATCTCTGTAATATTCCATTATACTTAATAATTATACGAAAGTTAGATATCAAAGAGTATGAATGTCACCTACTTGATTTGTGTGCCTTGCATGTAACCAGTTAAAAGTAGGTGGCACAGTGCCCAACTTGCACCAACCTCTAGATGGAAAGCAATATCTTTCTTACATTTGGAGAGGTGGCTAAGAGAAATAACAACAATTAGTAGTCCAGATCTATATCTTATATCCAAAACACAACCCCCCGATTTTGAGAGTTATGGGCCAGTTATGGAATTCATGGATTTTTTTTTATAATTTACCCAGCTGGAAACTCTCTACACTACACCCTTATGGAAAATCCCATCTGGTCAATCCTGATCCTTCTTTCCTATGCCTGATTCCTCACCAGTTATAGAATAGTGTCCCATTGAAATCATTGTCTGCATAACACTTGACCATGGACAATCATGTTTGGTATCTCTTATGCTTGACTATGAGTCCTTAAAGGGCAAGGAAAGTGTAAAATAGAATAAGGCTAGAAATACTATATTTTGTATATTAAACA
>CM044438.1:127034633-127047845 GCA_024363595.1 Xenopus borealis
TTTTCTTAGAAAGTTCATGAATGGGAGTGAGTTCAGGAGCAGCATATTTGTTCTGTGCACTTATGCGTTCCTACTGAACGCCTTGTCATGCTTGCTTAAATTATTAACTGGATTTCCTTTGAAACAATGAGGCTGCATTTTCCTTGTCTGGATATTTTGCTCTTAGTGTCGGGGATATCTGAATTTCCTCTGAATTATGTGATTAAAAAGGGAACAAAATGTTTCAGCACAATGGAAATGAAATAGACTGCCTGAATAAAAGCATTTGTTTAAACTATTAACTCAAATGTAAATTTCCCCTTTTTAACCATGAATTCTTTCAGGGTCTGCACCTTCAGGGCTAATAAGGTATTTAAAGAAGGGATTTAGAAGAAAGAAAATGCTTCCATTCTCTGCCTGGAATAAATAAACCAAGGCTGGATTGACAAATTCTGATAATTAGTGAATAATTAAGTAATTGTGCAATTGTGGCATATTTGACTGAAAGAAGAAAGAGAAGAGAAAATGGTCTTTTACATTATAGTATATAATCCTTTACAGTAGCCCTGGCACTAGTTCGTGTTGATATTGTGCTATTGTGATGCATAATCCAAAACAACTAAGTTACAGTTCAAAACTCACTCCACTTTACCTTCATATACAGTAGTTATCCTAGTGTTGCAACCTTTGCTGGTATATAAATCCATTAGTGATGTTGGAGGGCAGAGTGGTGATGTTAAGGGTATATCTGGTGATGTTAGAG
Source organism: Xenopus borealis (assembly GCA_024363595.1). Classification (NCBI taxonomy): domain Eukaryota; kingdom Metazoa; phylum Chordata; class Amphibia; order Anura; family Pipidae; genus Xenopus; species Xenopus borealis. The sequence goes on from CM044438.1 coordinate 127,035,376, forward strand.
GCATGTCCAGTGTCGGGCCAGGCTGGTCAGGCTGCCTAGGCAATCTGGCCAGTCACATAGCATCCTACCCTGAGATGTGCACAAGAACAAGCATGTTGACTGAAGAGAGTGAAGACATGGGAGAACTGGACTAGGGGTAGGCAGCAGAGAAGACACCCTCCTGGTGCCCCCCAACTTTGTGCCCTAGGCATGTGCCCTTCTTCCTACCCTAGTTCCAACCCTGGGTGTGTTTGGTGAAGTTGAGGGAGTGCCTGATGATGTCATACCTGCATCAAGCATATAATTTTGCCCAGTTTTTGAAATTATAAAATCCAGCAGGATGTTTTGAACTAGTCAACCCCTTTAAAACCAAGCTGTTGGGTTCAAAACGTAATATGTGGTAACCCAACATTACTCCCCATAAATTCCAAAACCTTCACCACATCTGCTTCTCATTTGTGGATCGCCCTACTCCAACTATTCTACTGTACATACTGTATACCTATAGGGGTGTGTGAGAGGAGGGCTGCCAGTGCTCTTACATTTGCATGTTGCTGTTGTCCTAGGGACAATTTGGTGCTACATGGGCCAGAACTTTAGGGAAAGTAAACATTATTTGCAATGACTAATGACAGTAGAAAGAAATACATAACTCAAAATCCATAGCAACAAAACAGCTTCCTCATTTTCCGGCAATGAGGCTGTGACCACAAAATACATATAGACAAATATAAGAGGTCCCCTGCACTTAACACATTCAAACAATCCCTGTTTTGTTTAAAGGGTAAGGCATTTTTTGGTAGCTGTATGCACAAAATGTCTCTGTCTTAAATATATTGATAATAGGTTGAGTGCAGAGGACCTCTTGTATTTTTATATATATATATATATATATATATATATATATATACATTTTTAAATAAAATATAACAAATCTACCTCATAAAGTTTTACCTTCTGTACAGATAAACTGAAGTCATGCTCACTACACTATTAGTCGAACACTACTGGAGTGTTAGAAAATCTGAGTGATACGGTAAAGGAACCAAAAGAAGCGAGAACCAGTGTGAACAAAAATGATGAATTTCAGAAAAGCTAATTATAGTGCCTTGAGGGCTGCCTTTCAGAGCATTTATTGGGGCATTATGTTTTCAGCTAAAAACACAGAACAGAAATGGTTGTCATTTCAAATGATATTAAACGTCACTGTTCTCAATTTATTCCTCTAAGGAGTAAATGTGGAAGCATTAAGTGACTTAATATAGAAGTAAGTAAGAAGAGAAAGGCATTTAAATACTACAAGTCTATTCGATAGAATCTGCATTTAATGAATTTAAACACTATAATAAATCTTATAAAACAGCAATCCAAGAAAGGAAATGAAGACTGCATTGTGGCTGAGGGTAAGACTAACCCTAAAAAACTTTTTAAATATATTAATAGTAAAAAGATGCAGGTTGAGAGTGTTGCTCCTTTATATACTGCCACCAGTATGCTTGTAACAGATACAGAAAAGACAAATGTGCTAAATCAGTACTTTTCTTCAGTGTATAAAATAGAGGAGTCTGAGTTCCCAGGCTCACATCATAGCTGCACTGATGGCTCAGCTCTATCTAGTCAGTGGCTGACTCAGGATATGATTCATAAAGCTTTAATACAAATTAATATAAACAAGGTGCCAGGTCCAGATGGAATTTCCCCCCCCTACCGGGTCTAAGATAGCTTAGTGAAATTTTAGCCCCTATTTGTTATTTTCTCAGATTTGCTTTCATTTGGTATGATACCTATAGAGGAAGGGATTATTCTTCCACTATATAGAGCACTGGTAAGGCCCCATCATAGATCTCCAGTGCTCAAACAGGAAATTATTTTATTAGAGAGGGTACAGAGAAGGGCAACTGAGCTGGTAAAAGGTATGGAAAATCTCAGCTATAAGGAAAGACTGAAATTGGGGTTGTTCACGCTGGAGAAGAGGCACTTAAGGGGTGATATGATAACTATGTATAAATATATAAGGGGGTCATATAATAATCTCTCTAATGCTTTATTCACCAGTAGGTCTTTCCAGATGACATGAGGTCACCCCTTCCGATTAGAAGAAAAGAGGTTCCTCCTAAATATTCAGAAGGGTTTTTTTTACAGTGAGAACTGTGAACATGTGGAATTCTCTCCCTGAATCAGTCATACAGGCTGATACATTATATAGCTTTAAAAGGGGGTTGGATGGCTTTTTAGCAAGTGGGGGAATACAGGGTTATGGAAGATAGCTCAGTACAAGTTGATCCATAGACTAGTCCATTGCCATTTTGGAGTCAGGAAAGAATTCCCCCTTCTAAGGCAAATTGGAGAGACTTCAGATGGATTTTTTTTTCTTTCTCTGGATCAACTAGTCATTAGCAGGTTAAAAAAAGTTAAAAGCTTGAAATTGATGGATGTGTGTTTTTACAACATAACTGGTGTTTAGTAATATTATTACTTTGAGGAGTAGTATTGTGCCTGTGTTGGAGGATTCAATGACATATGCATATTATAAAAAGAATGAAAAATAAATACAATAAAATCCTTATCATTTACAGTAGGGGGTACATTATTCCTTATAATACATGAGTGATACTAAGAATTCCCTGTATAACTCAGTCTGCAGCCTTGTGCCTTTATATGGTCATAGAACCCCTCAGTGACATCTAATATCCTTATAATTTACAGTAGGGGTGCATTATACCTCCTAATACATGAGTGATACTCAGAGTTCCCAGTATAGCTCAGTCTACAGTGCATATACAGATGAAGCCTCTTTGGATTGTGTGTTTGACACAGAATAAATAAACCCATTTATCCCACTTAACACAGAATATTGTGTCACAGCATCCCATCCCATTAAAAAGTTCACCATTGAAAACAATGGTGCTTTGGTATGCTAATGAAAAGGTTAAATGCAGACATTTAGGGAGTTCACTTTGGTGTTAACATACAAGAATACAAGAGATGTTGGGATATTTATAACATTTATGTATATTTGCTCTCTGCCCTATAAATTAAAATATTACAGAAACAAGTAATTTGACAGAGTAAGTCAATGTGGGACATTTACGTAGCATCTTGATAATTCATCTGTTCAGATACATAGACTCTGCATTATAGAGAACGATAATGCACACTAGCAGTACGTTTTTTCGGACCACGAAATGAAACATTTTATTTTCTTTTAAATGTTGATTTTTTTTTCATTCCCCAGATGTACCCACCAACATATATTTAGCTTATTAATTGGCCCTTCTTCATCAACAAACAGAAGACAACATGCAATAAGTCTGTTTATACCTTTTTCTTAATTAAACCCACATAGGAGCTCCGATGTTGGAACAAAGCTTTCCAATTAGCATATGTTGTTTAAAAAAATATTGTCTGGGGATTTTAATGCAGAATGAAGTATAAGCGCATTGAATCCAACCATAAATCAGAGCATCAACTGCTACTTATTTTTTTATACATAAATCACGGCAGCCGTTTAGTGAGAAATTCTAATTTAATGGTGCCAGGCCAATCTGATCCCAATCTCAAATTCCAATTAGGATTGCACTGCCAATCAAGACACCATGAGAGAAATGACTTCAGAAGATGCCCAGCATTGGGAATTCAAGGAGAGATGCATCTCTTGCATTCATCAGAAATCCCATCTTCATCTGTGAGCAAAAGAGGAAATTGCTCAAATCTTCCTTCCTGTTTTTAATTTGACGTCTCTTAATTATATGAACTAATCTAAATAAAAATGTGTTAACTACTATTGAATTTAATTATCTACCTTTCTATTCTTAAAGCTACAATTTAAAATGTAGATCTAAGGTATATGAAAAGATTAAGAGGCAGATATGTTAAGGTTTAGATGGTAAATTTGAATTTTCAAACAAATATTTGTGTCGTACCTCAGCCATGGAAACAGTTCTAAAATTAATATTTGCCGCCTAAAACCTGCCAAATTCATTTAGAAGTCAATCGCAGAAGTCTGTTTACCCATTTGCAGATTATAATAGCCTTCTTGACATTAGAGTTTGTTTCAGAGAAAAACTCATTTAGCTTCATTCGAGCTAAATTCAAAATTCAGCCTTTGATTAATCTACCCCTCTGGGTCATCATCATCATGATTTATTATATAATGCAGACAAAATATGCAGTGCTTTCACTTAGTTATAACAAACAGGGAATAAATGGTGGATAACTAACAAGTAGTGATGGGACAACAGAGGCCCCAGGGAGTGAGGGGGCAACAGAGGCCCCAGTGGTGAATCGCGGGAATTCGCTGCGAATTCGCCTCTGGCGAATAAATTCGCCCATCACTACTAACAAGGATTTACAGAGTACAAGGATAAGAGTGCCATGCAAATTAAAGGTTAGGGTACAATTCAGACATTATGATTTTAGAAACAATTTTGTGTTTTATAATACAGCAATGATTGATTAATTAATTAATTAAGTGCATAAGCTTCTTCAAACAGGTGGGTCTTTAAGGAGCATTTGAAAGTTTGGAAGGAACGAGAAGTCTGACAGCTCCAGGCAAAGTTTTCCTGAGAAAATCAGAAGCCCGAGAGTAGTCTTGTAGACAGAAATGGGAAGAAGTGATCAGAGGAGAAGTGAGGCGAAGGTCAGAAGCAGAGCGAATGTTGCATGAAGGAGTGTATTTGGAGATCAGAGATGAAATATAGGGAGAGATTTAATTGTTAAGGGTCTTAAATGTGAGTGTTAGTAATTTGAATTTGATTGTAGCGGATGCATATGGGAGCAGCTGATGTTGAGAGGAATAAGTCTAGCATTTAGAACAGACTGGAATTGTGAAAGTTGACTTGTTGGAATACCTGCGAAGAGTAGGTTGCAGTAATCAAGGTGGAGAGATAATAAGAGACTGTGTTTTGGTTGATTCTGAACTGAGATATAGTCATATTTGGGCAATGTTGCACAGCTGAATATGACCAGATTTTGCAAGTGTTTAGATGTGTGGTGAAAAAGTCTAGTATAACTGCTAGGCAGTGTGCCTGTGTGGTAGAATGAAAGGTAGTATTGTTTACTGTCAGGCCTGGACTGGCAGTCTGTGGGTTCTGGCAAATGCCAGATGGGCTGCTGTAAGGTGCCATAGAAAGTCAGTATTTAGTGGGCTGGTGGGGGCTGTATGTGGGCTGATTGGGCCTCTGTGTACCTGAAATGCCAGGGCCTATTTTGATTCTCAGTCCAGACCTGTTTACTGTGAGTGATATCTGAGGGACAGGGGAAGATCTTGGAGGAAATATAATGAGTTCTGTTTTTGAAAGGATCAGTTTCAGGTGGTGCTGTGACATCCAGGAGGAGAAAGCAGAGAGACAGTCTGTAACTGGGAAAGGACAGAAGGAGAGAGGTCATGAGTAGAAAAGTAGAGTGGGTTGTCATCAGCATAAAGGTTATACTGAAGTCCAAGCCACTGAATAAGTTTTATTAGCGAAGTAAAAAAAAAAAGAAGATGTTAGGGGTAATTTTCACAGGAGATTATTAAAAACAAAAAAAAACTCTGATTTCATCTTTTAATAGCTTTCATGGCATTCTTGATCATAATGAAAGCTATAAAGTAATAAATAAAAAATCTTTACCTACAGACCCCATGAACAGTTCACCTTACGTGTTTCATACTCCCTGGTACTTAATCACAGGTAGTTGATTGGCCTACAGATGAAACCACTTTGGTTTGTGTGCATTTAACTCATTTATCTGATTTAACAAAAAAAAATGTCATCACAGTACCCCATGTAATTAGGGAATAGGGGTTGTACAGTTTCATGTGGGAAATGGTAGTACAGGAATGGGACCTGTTATCCAGAATGCTAGGGTCATGGATCTTTCTCTTTCTGTTATTTGGATCTTCATACCTTAAGTCTTCTAGAAAACCATGTAAACATAGCTGGTTTTGATTCCAATAAGGATTATTTATATCTTAGTTAGGATTGAGTAGAATTGAAGAAAAATTAAATCAGTTCTAAAAACTTGGATTATTTTATAAAAATTGAGTCTATGGGAGACAGCCTTTCCATAGCTTGGAACTTTCTGGATAATGGATCCCATGGATCACCTGTATTGTGTTGTTCTTGGAAAGATTGAATGCATTAAAGTAGTTTACATAACACAGTTTCTTCAGTTTATCTCGACACATTCATGACACATTTAACACAGAAATACAAGTGGCTTCAACTGTATTAAGGTAGTTGATTGACCTATGATAAAGTATCAGAGAGTACAAAAGGTGGATTATTTATGGGATCTGTATGTACACATTTTTAATTTGTTACTTTGAATAATTTTAATGATTTTTGAGTTACAGGATAATTTTGGAGTTTTTAAGTGATTTATGCCCTTGGAATTGGGGTAGTATCCTTTTTACTCTGGCCCTTGTTTGACTGGCCATTACATCCCCCAAGTGAATTTAATTTTAATAAATGTGTCTCTAATTATGTCCAAATCTGCTCCTTGTACTTCTACATAGTTCTGGACCTTCAGTACATGTCACGGTCGACACCCTAAACCAGAACAGATGCCAAGTTCCCTGGTCTTGGCTCGGCTTCACCAGTAGTGTGATCGGGTGGAGCCCTCATCTTACTCGGATGCCACCTGGACTTAACAAGAGGAGCAAGGTGAGGAGTTCTGGCAAGTAAAGGGGCACGACAGTTAGGCCGAAGATCACGGTACAGTAGGATAAGGCAACAGCGTAGTCAGGCAGGCTGGGCCGAGGCAGGCAGATAGCTAGGATCGTCAGGCAGGCAAGGGACAAAGCTGGGTGATGGATCAGATGAGGATGAGGCAGAATCAATAGTCAGTTAACAGGCATGGGTCAGGATACAGATATCAGAATAGTCAAAAGCCATGCAGGGTCAAATACAGCAATCAGGAACAAACAGAAGCTTTTCAGCACAGGTACAGGGCACCAGGAATAAACCTATCATGGGCAGTTTGTAAAAGGCTGAACTGGCCTTTTAAACTTTTGAATGTTGACATCACCATCTTTAACTAACCCGGAAGTGCGCACGCGCACTAGGAAGCGGATCCGGCAGCAGGACGGCTGCGAAGAGCTCGGTGCGGGCGTCCCCGCTCTGGGGGCAGCAGGCGTCCCTGCTGTCCCCCCACTAGAACACCAGGTAGCGTTTTTCTTACAGTACACCGTTCTTTGCATATCACTTTCCCTAAACGTGTCATCCTCCTCTAAGTGAAGTTAAAGTCTACATTTCTCACCAAATGTTTCAGGCTTGGGCCTTACCTTTTCTCCCATATAATCACTCGTTCTCTGTGTTACTGAACAACCAGTTCTAATTCTAGGACATCAATAAAAAAAATCCTCATTTCGTGCTTTTAATATTTGTATTTGAGTAGCAGAGATTTCAGTCCTATATTAGTTGTAATTTTAAACCAATAATTTATTGGCTTGTTGCTTTGTGGCCATCATGCATGCAGTAGCATCTACTGAACTTCAACCATCTTAATAGAAAACATGTTTCTGGTTAATATTTCTATCTATTCTACCCATTCTACCTATTCTTGTGGAAAAGCAGGTTACTTGTAACAGTTCCACATCTCGAGGTATGTTGGGCTTTCTTGGTTCTCTATATTGGTAAATTAGTTATTGCACAAATGCAGTCCTTCACCGATGTATATAATATACAGTATATGTATAATTAGAATGGCCCACCCAGAGTTGAAACCTTCTCTGACAAATGCAACCTCTTCAAAAATGTTGTGCCATAAAGAAAACATCAGCAGAAGTATAATGGGTTTTATACATTATCTCTCTCTCGCTTGAAAAAATATGAATGAGCTTTCAATCACTTGGGCAACTGATGATAAAAGAAAATTTTCTCTATAGAATTTTAATTAACAGACTCTGTATTTCAGACCTTTGATAACATGGGCAATGTCTCTCTGATGGCAATTGCTCCTTATCTCCTCAGCAGTTGATGGTGAATCATTGAAATACAAAACAGAAACTGGATATAAAAGGATCCTAATGCCTTTAATCCTTGGCATAACTAATAAGCAAGGTATGGTTTGGATACTACAGTTTATTCACTTCTTTATTGAGAGAACATGTTTCCTTAAGATATGAGCTCTGACAATAGATGTGATAACCTTTCAAAAGAAAACAGTAGGTGGACCAACCAAAAACAATATACACCCATTTACTGTATCATTACAGAGTACAGATGAAGCCACTTTGGATTGTGCATTTGACACAGAAAAGCTTAACTCATCTATCTCATTTATCCCACTTAGCACAGAATATTGTGTCACAGCATCCCATCCAATTAAAGAGTTCACTATTGAAAACAATGGTGCTTTGGTATGCTAATGAAAAGGTTAAATGCATTAAATGAGTTAAGATGACTTTAGATAACACAGTTTCTTCAATTAACCCTGAGTCATGACGCATTTAACTCACAAATCCAAGTGGCTGCATCTAAGTAAAGCTGGCCATACAATATAAGATTCACTAGTTTGGCGACATTGCCAGTACTAATAGCAGGGCCATAAAGAGGCAATTGGAACATTTGGCCCTAGGGCTGAACTATCAGATTACAACCAGAAGCAATGGGCTCTGATGGGTCAGTTGTTGGAAAAATCAAGCCTTTCTCGATATTGTGTCAATTTGAAAGACCCTTCTGAAGCCCCCATACACGGGCAGATATCGGCAGCCTTATCTGTCCATGTATGGCCACCCCCAAGTCTCACGTCTGTGACTGGGGCCTGGAAATTGTTACCTGAACACTGAAGACTCACCCTGGTGGTGCCCATTGTTTGGTTCTATTTGTTAGTTTTCTGGGTGCTTTACTTTGATTGCTGATTCCTGTTTTGACTGCCTGCCTGACTATTCTGTATTCCGTGATCCTGACCTTTGCCTGTTGTCTGACTATTATGAACTCTGTATTCTGACTTGTGCCTGCCTGCCATGCTGATTGACTTCCCGGTTTGACCCTTGCCTGTCTGACTTCGCTTGAACTCTGCCTGCACCGACCTGGCTTGTTTGACTACACTCTGTCTATTCCCAGAACTGTGCTGTCTGTCCTAATCCTTGTTAACGATCGTGCCCCATTGCTCATCCAGAACTTTCACTTGGCTCCTCTCTTAATAAAACCTGGCAGCATCCGATTAGCCGAGGCTCCTCCTGAGGTGAAAGGCGGCTGTTAGAGGCAGAAGCAAGAGCCGTGATCAGGGAGCCTAGCATTGGTTCTGGATTTTGGGTGCAGTTTGTGACAGTTAGTTGTAGAAATCTGATTTTGCAACTGTTCAGATGGACAAGGGATTCTATCCAGTAAAGAATATAGACCATTGCCCCAAGTGCACCCAACTGACATATTTTTATAACACAAGCAAAGGAATTGTATTTACTCTGCAGAGTATATTGTACATGCTGCTCTTATTTTGCTTATGTGATTTGGTTATTTGCCCAGTTACAAATGAAAGACTACTCGTCATTGTTTATATTTCAAATTCTGTTTGAACAAGGGACATGGTCAACTTTAATCAAGTTAATTTCCCATACTGCATGTCTATCAACATGCTATACAGCAAAATATTCAGATGAGCTGACACTGGTAAGTTGTTCTTAAGAATGATTCTCTGATGAATTGTTTAAGAGACTAAAGAGGAAGTACAAAACATTCAAAAGTGCAACACAAAGGCCACTCCCTAAATGACACCAATATCTTCCACACTTACCTATGACAGCCATATTTTACATGCATTGTAATACTGTAACTGAATTCAGGTGTTGCTTAGTATTGTGCTTTCTATTCTCTTATATAGTAATATGTTGTGTAGGTTGACCCTTTGAGTTTAAATGCCATTGCTTTGGCAACATTAGTAATATAGATGCAGGAAACCAAATGACTTTGCCCTTTCATTGTTTCTAACCCATTATGGGCCAGATTTAAGTAAGTGAGAAAAAGGGCAAGATTTCATTTATGAAGTTTTTTTTTTTATTGAATTGAATGCCCTCAGTGAGATACAATAAAATTACATTTTCTCAATGAATTGAATCTGGCCCTTTGTAGGGCAAAAAAATGTTTTAGCTAACATGTTTGACCCCTGATGGGCCAACTTGAAGGGGTTGTTCACCTTTCAAGCACCTTTTAAAGTAATTGTTCAGTATAAAAGTAAAAACTGGGTAAATAGATAGGCTGTGCAAAATAATAAATGTTTCTAATATGGTTAGTTAGGCAAAAATGTAATGTATAAAGGCTGGAGTGACTGTAAGTCTAACATAACAGAACACTACTTCTTGCTTTTCAGCTCTCTTTTGTTTACACTGACTGGTTACCCTGGTGACCAGGCAGTATCCAATCAGTGACTTGAGGGAGGGCCACACAGGCCATAACTGTTGCTTTTGAATCTGAGCTGCATGCTGAGGATCAATGGCAAACTCACTGAACAGTTATGTCCCATGTGGCCCCCCTTCAAGTCGCTGACTAACTCAGATTTAGAGAGCTGAAAAGCAGGAAGTTGTGTTGTATTCTGTTTTATTAGACATCCACTCACTCCAGCCTTTATACATTACATTTTTGGCTAACTAACTATATTAGAACAGAAGTTTGAAGACCTTTGCTTTAAATTGCTAAATAACCGATGCAATATTTACTAGTTCTAGTTTAATATTTACTCCTTCCACATTGCACAGTGGGATTTGAGCATTGGGAACATATATTATCTGTGTCTTTTAGTTTTGCCTTTGTTTGTAAGACAATAATATTTAAACTATAGATGCTACGTTTTGGTTAAAAAGACACAGAGGTACATGGAGGCTTATTTATTAAAGGTTGGAGTTTAGTGGTTTTAGTCATGGTTTTTCAAACCATGACTAAACTCAAAATTCTTAAACCCCAATTGTCATTCAACTTATTAAAAGATCTAAATATAAAAAGTAGGAATGAAACTATACTGAAAATGATAAATGATGAAAATACAAAGCATATTGAAAACCTCTAAAAGTTTGAACTGTTTAAAAGCGGTCCAATAAAACCAGCACAGCTCCCACTGATTTCTTTAGAACTGTGACAGCTTATGGTAGTTTTTGGCAGTTTTGGAAGTTTGATATTAACAAATCGCAAAGTTTTAGAGCTTTTTAGAAATTGGAAAACCACAATTTTTTCAAGATTTCTGGCAAAAAAAATCTCGTCAATTGTTAGTAAATGGGTCCCTTAATATAGTATTAGATGCCAGTACCAGTCAACCAGAGGTAGTGTCAAAAATCACAAATATGTTTTTAAGAAATTGGCAACAAGGGAGCCATTTTTTTTTCTATTGAAAAAGCAGTTGTAGCACATTGGATAGGAGGTCCGCTAACAATGATCAAAAAATGCTTCCTATTGACTCCAATGCAATACAGTGAATGGTTTGTGAATATGTGAATATGTTCTATTGGTAGCCCAAAAGCAGAAAAAAATGTGCCAGGAAAAAAAGTACCATAGACTCTAATGCTACAAAAAAAAAGTCACTACAACAAAAAGGTTGCAGCAACAGAAAAAGAGGCCCATAAACTTTAATGTTGACAATTTTTTGAATTTTTCACCATTTTGCTAATTTCTTTTGCAGAATTTTTGGTGAAGTGACACAAGACAGATTTATTTCTTTAATTCCATCATTCCTTGCCCCAGTAGAGCTTACATTTTTATCAGGAGCCAATTAACCTGTCTGTAACTACTTGGAGTGTGGTAGGAAACAGGACTACCCACACAGACACATGGGGAGCATTCACACACATTTTTGTCAATTCCAGGGTCTCTAAATGGTGAGGTGGTACAAGTGTCCAAAGGGTTAATGTTCTAAGGCACAACTTTGCATCACCCACCCCGCAAATACATGAGTAATTCTAAGTCGCTGCAATTGTATTTAACATGAGAAATAGTTTTCACTCTCTTCTGTAGGTCTATGATCTCTTGAGGTCAACTAACTTAAACGCATCAAAGCCTTTTCTATTACTCACATGATTTCCAGGTTTTATATCAAGATATAATTAACTATAATAGCCATGATTTAAGGAGCCTTATTATCTCTTCAGGGATAAATGCATGTAGGTTATGTTAAGTATAGATAGGTATCAAGTGCACAACGCAAAAGGAAAAAAAATTTAAAGATATATATTTTTATAAACTTCCCACTGAAACATCACATCTACATGATTTGTTTAAGAAAACTGAAAGAAAAATATTTTGGAGGTAGATATAATATTGAGTATTTTAATAAAGTCTGTTTATACAGGGAATTTGTTTAATATGGAATTGACCAGTGAACAGTGAAATGTAAACTGATGCTATAGTATATTTTTTACAGGTATGGAATCAATTATTCAGAATGCTCAGGAACTGGGATTTTTCCAGTTAACGGATCCATGATTTGGATCGTCAGACCTGTCTACTAGAAAATCATGTAAAATTAAGGTGGTTATTTATCAAAGGTCAAATTATGAAGTTATGTGAATTTTAATTAACACT
>CM044438.1:127047945-127059838 GCA_024363595.1 Xenopus borealis
ATATTCGACAAGTCTGGCCCTTTGAAATCCTTCTAATTGAACACTTTGCCACCTTAAAGCTACCAAATTGACATTTTATCCTATGGGGGACCTCCTAGAACCTGTCCTGAAATTGTTCCTAGTCCTAGGATTTTGCTCAAAATCATTTGCGATCAAACGATTCGAACAATTCGATCAAACGATTCAAATGTACCTATTAGATATAAATAGGTCCATTTTCGATTGAAAAAGCCCTTTAAAAAAACTTTGATGGTTGAATTTCGACTTTTTTTTGCTTCGAAAATTCTGCCATTATTAAATCTGCCCCTTAGTAAATCTGCCCCAAGAGTAAATAAAGCAATGATTCCATTCAGCGTAAATTGACATTCCTGGGCAATAAACTGGTCAAAAGAGAGAGTTATCTCAGAAATGGACAGGAATGACAGGAGTATGCACTTAATGAAAAGAACATGATGCGCTTCTAAAATATATTGTCACAGAAGAATAAATCTCATCAGCCTCCTCTCCATCCGAACATGAGAGCACTACAAACTGCACTATATCTACATTTTTCCCAGAACCAATATGACCACTCGGCATCTGAACAACTTCCACTAAGGGCTAGAAGCTTTTGATAATGGACCCTTTTCATCCTTGACATTTCCAATTACTCGTGTTAACTTTCCATCCGCAGCAAAAGCAGAGGAATGAGATTTCTCAGGGTGTGAGCAGTTTACAAAATGTCCATCAAGACAATAAGAATTTATGGGTTGCAGCAAAATTACATTAGAAGAAAAATATACACATCTACATAAAGTGCTTGCTGACCTTTTTAGGGAACAAATAAATGTGAAATGTTTAGCAGGTGCAAAATGTTGCCTTTCTGACTACCCTCATGCAATAGTAGGATAGGTATTGTAAATTTTATAGTTTGCCATAGTGTATAATATGTCATAAAACTTCCTAATGAAAACGTTGTTACGTTTTCTCCAAAAGTTTACACCACCTTCAAGCAGGTTGTAAAGGTTCACACTGTGCAATTGTTATTTGCAGTGTAATAAAAGCCTAATGAAGAATATGACATTGTGGCATGCAAATTTTATTGGCAAATTTGTCACATTTCCCACTAAAACTCTCAGGGGCAGATTTACTAAGGGGCTCATTTACTAAGGGTCGAAGTGACTATTCGAATAAAGTTCAAATTTTAAAATTCAAATTTAGAATTTTGGGCTACTTCGACTATCTAATAGCCCAAAATTTAATCTGAATTGAAAAAATTACAAAATTAGAAATTTTTGAATTTCAAAGTACTGGCCCTTTAAAAATCATTCGACTTCGATTATATTCCATCTTAAAGCTGCAGAGTTGCCATTTTAGCCTATGGGGAACCTCCTACAACTTATCCTGAAAATGTTTCTAAGTTCTGAGAAATCAAAGGATTTTGGAGGAAATTTTGGAGGAAATTTTTCCAATTTGCCCAAAGGAAGCCAAAAGGTTGGACACCCCTGTCTTAGAAGAATGTCTGCAATAGGGGGATGGGGTACATTTACTAAGGGTCACAATGACTATTCGAATTTCGAAGTAATTTTGGGCTACTTTGATTATCGAATATTTGAAATGGAAAAAATTTGAAATGCTAATTTCTGAAATTCAAAGTACTGGCCCTTTAAAAATCTGAATTTGACTATTCGCCACGTTAAAGCTGACAAATTACCATGTTAGCCTATGCGGGACCTCCTAGAACCCATCCTGAAAATTTTTCGAAGTCCTAGGAATTCAAAAGATTCTGTGCAAAATCGTTCTAATTGTTCGATCGAAAATGACCCCCCCAAAAAATTAGATGGTCGAATTTGAAAAGTTTTTTCACTTCGAAATTCAACTATTAGTAAATCTGCCCCTTAGAATTTTTTTCTGGCAATTCGGCAGCTTTAAGGTGGCAAATAGTCGAATTTGAAGTACTTCGAAAATTCAATTTCAAATATTTTCAATTTGAATCAAATTTTGGGCTATTCGATGGTCAAAGAACCTCAAAATTACTTAGAAATTTTAATTTTTTAACTTTTTTAAAAGCAGTTGAGATCCCATAGAAGTCTTTGGAAGTTTTGCTAATCTTATTGGACCTTTTATTTTTGTCCATTCATACTTTTAGTGGGATTTTTTTTTGTAAAATTGTTCCGCATTTTTTCCTTTTGTACTTTTTATATTCAAACCTTTTTAAGGGGTCCTGTCACCCAAATCTGTATAGTTAAAGTCCTTTTCAAATTAAACATAAAGCCCAAATTTAGCTTTTTTATAAAATGTCCATATCTGTTATAAATCTTATAGTCTTATTGCCTGCCCTTATTCTATGACTTAGGCATAGAAGTGGGACACACAATTATTTTCACTTTCTATTCAGCCATTTTAGTTGTAACTGCCTTCCCCACATTCCATCTCCATCTTCACTATTTAATTATGTAGCCAGTGTATGGACATAAGCATCAGGTTTTGGAATGACACAAGATTTTGGCATGATTCAAAGCTTGCTTTAATAACAGCGTCCACAAAATGGCTCCTACCAGCTTGATGGGATTGTGAAATCCAATGACAATATTGAAATACTTAATATAATGTAAGTGAAGTTTACTTTGCTTGACTAACATCATAAAATAGGATTTGGAATTAATTTTTAGGCTATTAGGTCCCCTTTAAGGAACCAATTTTATTTTTGGTTATTTTAGGTAACTAAACAACATGTTGGTGGTAAAACAATACAAAATAGTTTTCTTAAGGGGGTCATTCACTACTGGGGGAGCAAGAGTGCAAGAGCTTATTCAGTAAGAACTTCTGCCCATGGTATGACCACAGTCTGCACCTTGTACCAGATAACAAATCATCAGGGAACCGGCAATGAAAACAGGGCCTCCGCCTGGCCTGTATGTTCAGCTGCTTCCTAACTTGCAGGTTTGAATGACAAACAGGTTGGGAAACTTCTAGTGGATGGGAGGAGGATTTGCTTCTATGCACTCATCTTAAATAAAGATCATCCAAACTGAGACATTGTTGTTTTCAAGGGGATATAAGGAATTCTCTGCATTCAGTGGTGTTGTATTAAAGATGGACCAGAGGGTTGAATGCAGGCATTCTGTGGTGTTTATACAAATGGCCTGCAGGTGCCACTGTGCATACACAGGACTTTCTGTACAGCTTGAAAGTGAAAGTAAGACTTACTGCTCTTATGTAATGGCTGCATGAACCTGCTAATAAAGCACTGTTATACCATCCTCATCCTCGGCTACCAAACACAACACATTCCTCTCCAGTCCCTACAAGTTCCATGAAGGGCTGAGACCAGCAGCAATTTTACAAGACAAAAGAAGAAAACTGTGTGCAAAGTACAATAAATGGGTTCATTGCACCCTTTTTTCACTTTGCACAGTAGGCATAGATATTGTAAATGATAGTTATCCAAATTATAGAAAAAAAACTTTTTCTTAAAAACCCCAAATCCTATGAATTCCAGATTATAGGTCCAATACCTGTGTATTAAACAAATATTTGCCCAAAGTCAGTTGTTTTCAGAACAGTGTCTGAAATTCTGCACTAGAACTTCCTCTTACTAGATAAAGTTGCAACCAGCCATTTACTTGGACACCCTTCATCAGATATTCCTCCATCACTTCTTTACCTCTCTTGTATAAAAGGCAAAAACAAAAAGGAAATAGAAGGACACAAATTCTAAATGAATTGGTGGGCTTCAGAACAAAGGTTTTAAAATATGGGTATGCATCATAGAGCCCATAGCAATGGCTTAGCAAGAGACATAGAAAGGGATGTGTATTATCAAACATTAAGATTCACCTAAATGCTCTGCTTGAAGGTGAAATATGGTGAATTTTGTGATTAACATTATTCATTTCCTAGGTACTCTTAGAACAGGGGTGTCCAAACTGTGGCCCAAGGGCCCAGGATGGAAATGAATGCGCCCCAGCTTGAAACAATTGGTTCCCAAGGAAACGTCATCTTGCAAAGGACATAGGAGTAAGCAGGAGGTGGGACTCTGCCCATTGCCCATTAAATAGTAATAATAATAAAATAAGTCTATTTAATATCCAGGTGTCCCATATTCCAGTGTATAGTTCACCAAATGGTATTGTAGTTCTTTTTTGTGCAATTTCTTTACTTTTACAAATCAAAAGTGCTTGTGTATTTCATGTGTGGCTCCAGACATTTTTTCCTTTTTCCAATGTGCCCCAAGGAAGCCAAAAGGTTGGACACTCTTGTCTTAGAAGAATGTCTGCAATAGGGGGATGGAATAAAAAAATGTAAACACATTGATTTTCAGTCTGAAGGACTTTGCAAGTGAAGTTTACCATGTTGTACTTTTTTTTTTGTAAAGGAGTAGATCCACAGAGAGAAAAAAGAAAATATCTTTTTTATTTCCCAGGTTACAATTTTAGAAAATCATATGCCTGTCTAATAAAAATGCTAATGTTCTACTTTACAGTTTCAGTAAGTACAAATACTGCATACCCAGCCTGTAACAGGTTTTTACCCTTTAATTAGAGATCTTAGATTCTCTTTTGATTTGCTAATCTAATATATGCTACAGATATTCTCTTCTCTAAAAAAAAAAAAAAAGAAATGCTGGACAATGACACATTCAGTGATTTTAATTAAAAATGTAAATTTGTAATGATGTAAATGTACTTCAGATGTTCCAGAACAGTGTTATAAGACTATCTATTTTGACTTGCTAAATGTAATTAAAAAATAGAAATAAAAGAAATCTTAAAATGTAATTGTAGCCTTAGAATTCCATATTGAACCTATAACTGATCACTTCAGGTATATTTACCACCTTTAAAACAAGCAATCAATGTCATTTTGGTTTTGAATAATATGGTTTACTCGGTTAATTTATAACTATATGGGGCCGATTTACGAAATTCATGTGAAATGATTGAAGTTTGAGGCTAAGTCCTGCTCGAATATCATTTGTACGATCGGAGCGTTCGATCGTTCAAATTGTACAAATTTTTCTGACACTTTCACGATTTTTTCATGAAATCGAATGATCGGTATCCGATCGTACGAATTCATAGAGAAATCGGATATCGACCAAAATGATAGCCTAAAACAATTCGATAAGCATTCGATAGTCGAATGCTTATCAAATTTTGAATTTGGTTGAGCTAATTTTGTGGAATAATAGTAAATTTGCCCCATAACTTTAACTTTGTGTAACGCCCATAAAAATAAACGGAATGCTTGTTGATTTATTTTATGCTTCTAAATTTGTAAATTTTCTTTTTCTGAAAAATAACTAAAATATTTATCTCAATTTATAAATGTTGATTTAATTTTATGAAGAGGAAGCTTAACTCTAATTTAAAAACACATCTTTTGAAATTGGTATGTCAATCAAATATTGAATAATTGTGCACTATACAGTTTTAAAAATGTACGGTTCTATTTTATACCACTAAAAAGAAAACGTTTTTTCTTAACGTACACCCATCTGAAGCCCACAATAATGATAAATTAATTTTTTATGTGTGTTTTTTTTGTTCTGTATATTTGATTAAAACATGCAAATCACTACATCAATTGTTGAAAAGCTGGAAACATTTTCAATTTTACTAAAACACACCCTGCCTCTGTAATTAGTACAATTAGCTTGAACAGGGTTTAAAATTAATTGTTTTATTTCTGAACTGGATCAAATGAAAGAAAAGGAAATAGATTGTTTACCATAATTCCTTCTGCTTGGTCAATTAAATATTAGGCCTAATTGGAACATAGGCATGAAGAGTAGAATTTAAAATAGGCAATTAAAAGTAATATCTAAATTGCAGGGGGGGAAAGTACAAGACTAAGCAAGATCATTTATCTCAATGAAATGTTGTCATGATGCTCTTAAAATCCCAATCAGCAGCATTTCATAATTTCCTAAATTAGAACATTTAGTTATTAATTAAAATACTAGAGCAATTAGTTATAAGTAGAAGAGAAGTTTTAAAGTAATTCAGCCGATTTTTTTTTCAATTCAACTCTTGCTAACAATACAACAAATACTTTATAAAAAGAGGCATACTTTTGTACTTTAGGGACATGAGCAGTTAAGAACTGATCTTTGTAAATGCTACAAACCAATGTGGAGCAATAGACTGAATTAAGAATATTCCTTAATCCACTTTTTTAAATTATTTATCAAGTTTTAAAGCCATAAGGTCCACAAATACAAAAGTGTGCTAAGTGGCAAATTTACTATTATTCCCCAAAATTACCTCGATTTTACTCGAAATTCAATAAGCATTCGACCATCAAATGCTTATCGAATTGTTTTAGGCTATCATTTTGCTCGCTATTCGATTTCTCGATGAATTTGTACGATCAGATACCGATCGTACTTTTTCCTTCAAGCCACCGAAAAAATAGTACGATTCGAATGATCAAATGCTTCGATCATACAAATGATATTCAAGCAGGACTTAGCCTCAGAAGCCTACGGGGGGTTTCCCATAGGCTTCTATTGCAATTCGGCAGGTTCAATCTGGCGAAGTAGGCATTCGAACAATTTTAAAATTTTGATTCCTTCGATCATCAAATGATCGAATTATCGAATATCCGATCATTCTATCTATTCGATAATTCGGTATTCGATGATCGAAGAGGCCAAATAAGAATATCCGAATATACAAAAAATTTGTACGATCGGTATTCGATCGTATTCGATCGAACTTCGATCATTTCACGTGAATTATGTAAATCTGCCCCTTAGTAAAAGGTGTCTTAGCTGTAAATTTTTACCTTTTTTTAGATTGCTCAACAGCTCTTTGCATTCATGCTTTTTATAACCTGATCTTTTAAAAAAAACTTTCACGTAATTTGAGGTTTTAGAGAAAATTTATTTAATTGTGGTTTCAAAAAGCTCTAATACCACTAAAATTTTACCTTTAATAAATCGGCCTCTAAATGACAGATAAGATTTACTGCTGATAAATGTAAATTTATTTGATTGTGGAAATAAAATGAAGCAACATCCAGGAGAATCAAAAAAAGCAAGGAATTATACCAAGTCAACTGGACTTAGTCAGTCAGAATTGAGAAACTCTAATATATGTGGTGGTAAATGGAACATTTTCTAATTGGACCAGTGTTGTTAGTGGGGTACCGCAGGGCTCTGTACTGGGTGCCTTGCTATTCAACTTGTTTATTAATGACCTGGATGTGGGCATTGAAAGTATGGTTTCTATTTTTGTAGATGATACTAAATTGTGCAGAACTATAGGTTCCATGCAGGATGCTGCCACTTTGCAGAGTGATTTGTCTAAGTTGGGACACTGGGCAGATAACTGCAAAATGAGTTTCAATGTTGATAAATGCAAGGTTATGCCCTTTGGAAAAAATAATATAAATGCAAGTTATACACTAAATGGCAGTATGTTGAGAGTTTCCTTAAGTGAGAAGGATCTTGGGGTTTTTATAGATAACAAGTTGTCTGAGCAGTGTCATTCTGTAGCTACTAAAGCAAATAGGGTTCTGTACAGCATATAAAAGAGCATAAACTAAAGGGATGAAAACATAATTATACCTCTTTATAGATCCCTAGTAAGACCTCATCTGGAGTATGCAGTGCAGTTTTGGACTCCAGTACTTAGGAGGGATGTAAATGAGCTGGAGAGAGTGCAGAGACATGCAACTAAACTGGTTAGAGGGATGGAAGACTTAAATTATGAGGGTAGACTGCCAAGGTTGGGGTTGTTTTCTCTGAAAAAAAGGCGCTTGCGAGGGGACATGATTACACTTTACAAGTACATTAGAGGACATTATAGACAAATATCAGGGGACCTTTTTACCCATAAAGAGGATCAATGCACCAGATTCCACCCCTTCAGACTAGAAGAAAAGGACTTTCATTTGAAGCAGTGTAAGACAGTGAGGACAGTGAGGTTGTGGAATGCACTGCCCGGTGATGTTGTGATGTCTGATTCTGTTGATGCTTTTAAAAGGGGCTTGGATAATTTTTTGGACAGACACAATATCAAAGGCTATTTTGATACTAAACTCTACAGTTAGGGGCAAATTTACTATTATTCACCAAAAATCCTACGATTTTATTCTAAATTCGATAAGCATTCGACTATTGAATGCTTATCGAATAGTTATAGGCTATCATTTTTGTTCGCTATTCGATTTCTCGATTAAATCATACGATCGAATACCGATCGTTCTATTTCACAAAAAAGCAGACTTTTTCCTTCGAGCTTCTGAAAAAATCGTACGATTCGAACGATCGAACGCTACAATCGTACGAATGGTAATCGAGCAGCACTTAGTCAAAGAAGCCTATGGGTTTTTTTTTTTATTTTATTTTTATTCCCAATCATGGAATGATCGAATATCCGATCATTCCATCTATTTGATAATTCGGTATTCAATGATCGAAGAGGCCAAATTAGAATATTCGACTATCCGATCATATTCGATCAAACTACGATCTATTCACGTGAATTTTGGAAATTTGCCCCTTAGTATAGCTATGGGCATATGTGGTTTGTGTTAAAGCGTGGGGGGGGGTGTATGCTGGGTTTTAATTTGGAGGGGTTGAACTTGATGAACTACTGTATGTCTTTTTTCAACCCAATTTAACTATGTAACTATGTAACTATGTAGTAGAAATATAGAGTTGGTAATTGGTAATATAATACTTCATCTTCAATATGTGGCTCCTTTTTTGCAATATTGTTCTGGGAAGAGTAACAAAACCAATTATGGACTTGCAAAGAAAGCTTGACATCTTAGAGATGATATCTCTAGGTAACTAATTAGATAACTAATTTCAGTACATCCAATTCTGTTAAGGTATTCTCTTCAATACTGGGCCAACCCTTGCAATTAAAGGAAGCTACATTTGGTAGGTTACTCACTAAAACATGACCTTTTCTCACTTTATTAAAAATAATTAGACCAAACCTGAATAATTTACCAATAATTATTCTTGGGGAAAAAACAATATTGAGTGTCAATTCAAATGGTGCAACCTTTTATAATTGTCGCTCCAAAAACTCAACTTTATCCAAATTTATTGGATTATTGAACAAAAACAAGTGCAAAGTTGAAACTATAAAGAATCCTGAAGGTCCAGGCAGCAAACTAGACATAATTAGGGACAGGCAGGGTTAGAAACAGATTAAGAACACAGAGAAAAACACACCCAGGAACTAAGAAATAGACCTAACATTGGTCAATGAGCTGTTCCCTCAGAAGGTACACAGGCATGGGAGATGAAGGACACAGTGGGCGTCCCCACCTTGGGTGTGACAGGCATCCCATTGCAACCCCACTAGGCCACCAGCGTGAGCCCTCACAGAGACCATCTGCCATTGATTTCTAAATTATTTTGACAGGTTTTAATTGGAGATTCTAATTAATTGGTGTGGTGTGAAGAAAAATGGTGGGGGACTAACCTGGTTTTAAATTATGGGATGAGTTACTGGCACAAACACCTATGATTAAGTATCTTAGGGTACGAAACATTTAAGGTGGGTGGTATGGGGCCAATATGTGATATTTTTAATATGCCATAATGTAATATTGAATACATTTTTGAATTTTTACCAATCAAGGTTTTTGGGGCATATATTTTGCTTAATTGAATTATGGGGGCAGATTCACTAAAGGGCGAAGTGATGAATGCTAGCGAAAATTCGCCAGTGTGACATAATTTCATTACTGCGACGATTCACTAACAAGCGTAGGCACCCCTAGCGCTAGCGAAGGAGAGGTACTCTAGCGTTGCTTCGCACTATAACGCCAGACAAATTTTCACTCTGGCGAAAGAGCATAACTACACCAATTCACTAAGATGTGGATTTTACTGAACTTTACCTCTTGTGCCAAACTTGCCTTCGCCAGCTCAGACCAGGCGAAGTGCAATGTCCCAAAAAAACACTAGCATCTTTTCATATTTGCAGGGCGATAGGCTGCAAAAGATCAAATAAATTTTGGGGTACCTGGCTCCCCACCTACATTTCCTCACGTATGGAACATAAACTACACAGTGAGCACATGTGTAGGGTAATATAACAACTCTATGTGACAACTCTCTATTATTTTATGAAGGTTTATGAAGGTTTCCCGGGCCTGTGTAATGTAATGTCTTTGCTGCAACATATACGTCCATTGAACTTCCTGCCATATTCAAATTAGGCAACACTAGTGCAACTTCGCTTTGCTTGAGGAAATAACGTTAGCACAACTTTGCCACCTTTCGGTGCCATGGACAAAACTTCGCACTTTAGTGAATTAGCGTTGTCTGAGCAGATGTGAAGGCTGCGAAGTGGACGCTGGCGACGTTGCACTCTTTCGTGAATTTGCCCCACGGTGTCTTAAGAACTGGGGAATGTCCCTATCACCCTGCTGCCACTTTTTGACTGACAGCATAGACTCCCCCCCATATTGTTTTAATAATATCATTTGAAAAAAGAGGCTGTTGCCAATTTATTCCAAACAGCATACTCAGACTGAAAGGAGGAGGGCTGGGGAGGCTGCAATCTATTGGCTGATGTGAAAGGAATATGGCACACAACAATGATGTTTGCATTTTTTTCTAGTGAAACAGACTGAGTGGTGAAAATCCACTGCAGATTTTTAAAGGAAAGACTAGAGGAAGAAAAGTTCTGCCAGTATATTTAACTACATATTAAATATATTGTAATGACTTACTGTAAAAGTATGGTATAATCATACTTTTTTTACTAAAAATACAATTTTTAATGAAAGAAAATTAGTAGTGATGGGCGGATTTATTCCGCTGGGGTAAATTCGCAGCGAATTCCCACGATTCGCTGCAGGCGAATAGCTTTGCAAAACGCCAGTAAAATCTCTCCTGGTGAAAATTCGCTGGTATCTCATTTTGGACATGGGCATCCGTTTTTTGGACACATCCAAAAACGGCCACCCACGTCCAAAACAGGACTTCCTTTCACTTCAGACAGCATTTCGTGAATTTTCGCCATTTCGCAAATTTCTCCAGAACTTCGAGAAAAATTTGGCAAAGAGAAACGTTTTAGATTTGCCCATCACTACCTATTAGTATTAATTACCCATGCCAGAGGAAAAAAACAGTAGTGCTGTATTTGAAGGGCAAAGTTAAGCCCATAGACAAATTTTGGTCCTGTTCATGTGTATAAAAGGAAGACAAAAAAACTGGTAAAGTAATGAGGCCTGCTTAACAATAAAGGCAATAGCAAAGGTATTTGCAAACATGGGAAGGTCCATTTATCAAAGGTCAAATTTCAAATAAATGTTTTTTTTTTTTATTCAAATATACTCACAATTATACTGGGAGGTTATTTAAGAAAAAATTTGAATCTATAATAATTGATTGAATGGTTCCAACCTGACAATTCAAATTGTATGTGATTCATATTCGATTTTTATGTATCAAATTTTTTTCCTTTTGAATATCAGGAAGGCTATTAACTTCTCCAAAAGGCTTAGCGGACCTCTGTCATTGACTTGTGTATGAACTCGGCAGGTTTTAGGTGGCAAATATTTTAATTAGGACTGTTTCCATGGTCGAGGTGTGATAAATCTCAAATTCAAATTTACATTCAAATAGGGGGATCACAATTTGAATGTGTGAATTTTTTAACTTGAAAATTCTCATTCTAATTGACTATTCTACTCTTGATAAATCTGCCCCTAAAAGTTGTTTATTAGGACATGTATAGCCTAACATGTTACGTGCCAAATGTGGGCTTACTCAAAGGCTAAGGGGGAAATTCACTAAGATGCAAAAATTTTCTAGCGTTGGCTTCGCTAACGTTCACCGCACTTCGCCAGGCGAATTTTTGCCTGCACTAAACAAATTCACTAAGATGCGAATTTGCGCTCAGGGTGGTGAACGTTAGCGAAGTAGCGCTAC
>CM044438.1:127064425-127079468 GCA_024363595.1 Xenopus borealis
ACTCATTTAATGCATTTAACCTTTTCATTAGCATACCAAAGCACCATTGTTCACAATGACAAACACTTTAATCAGATGGGATGCTGTGAGACAATTTTCTGTGTTAAATGAGACAAGTGTGATGTCTGAGTTTAGTTATTCTGTGTCAAACATACAATCCAAAGTGGCGTCATCTGTATGTAGTGTGTATATATACTTATTGTATATCAGTGATACAGTATAGATGATCAGCAATTAGCTCTAAAATTGTTTTCAAGTATTAATGGCATTAATCTACAGAATAGTAATTGTTGAAAATTCTCCAATCTTTATATTTCTGGTCCTCCAAGAAGAACTAAATCCAAGTGGACTTAGGGCTGTAGCTCTAGCTATAAGTTTGTACACTTGATACTCTGGCAGGTGGCACTCATGACTTAATAAGTAGTCAAAGAGAATTTGTCCCTTTTCTCTTTCCTGAAAAATTAGCGTGAAATGGCGAAATATTCCCTGGAAAAGTCTGACTTTTTGATGCCAGTGAATCATTATTAATAAGCCTTTTATTCTCTTCTATAATCATACGAGCTACACCTTCTGGAGCCTACCTCCACCCCATGCTCTGAAAATAAAACAACATCCTCCAACAGGAGGGATCCAAAGAAACACATGGGACAAATTTACTAAAATCGGAAGTGGCTAAAGCTGGCGAAAATTCCCCAGCGTTACGTCATTTTCGCAATTTACTAAGATTTACTTTACTTTAATTAATTTACTAAAATTCGCCAGCGAATAAGATTAGTGCAACTTCACAGCCTAATGCCAGGCGAAGTTGCACTTTGGTGAAGGGTCGAAATGACACAATTTTTATTTTTTAACGAAACATAAAAAAAATAAAAAAAGAAGGGAGGAAAACAGTGTAAGAGTCACATTTTCAGTGAAATTTTTTAATATTTCTCCTGGAAAGCTTTAGATATTGTCATAGTTAATGCAGAGGAGTAATACAGAGTAAACTATAAACAGCTAATATTGTCTCTGTAATGTATGTAGTATGTACATGCATGTAGTATTCAGTTAGGTTTTTAGAAAAAAGTATTATAAAAACTGCAGTATCCAAATTATCTATCATGAAAGATTTCTTGTAAAATGAGAAAGATTTAAAGCATCATCCACTAGTCACATGACCAACATATATAAAAGGATTAAATTACATTTCAGGGAGCAGATCTAAGTTCTAATATGCTTCTTTCATCTTTTGATTAGACATTTTAAGTGTTCATCACATGTCTAAGTATAACCTCAAGGGAAGGTACAGTTATGCAAACCAAATATGCCTTCAGTGACTTGCTCAAGATGTATTTAATAATAGTATATGCTAATATTCTGTATTCAAGAGAATTTTAAATTTATGTTATTTTTACAAAATTATGCAGGACATTCAAATGTTTGCTAGATGTGATGTTAAATCTCATTTTAGGGACACCAAACTAAAAAGAGGCCATTCTCATTAGTGCTTTTTTCTATATTAAATTGACATCTAGGACAAGATGTATTCATGTGTGTATGTATATAGAACTACTTGTTTACAGTGCTGTATGGTTTTATATTTTATATGGACATAGTAAGATTTAGTGAATGTGTTAAGAGACATTAGAGGAAGGAGGCCCTTGCCCTGTATAGGCACAATCTAAATAAAATCATACCAATAGGCGGAGTGGTTTTTTTGTGGCCACAGAACCTCACACTACATGGCAGGATAAATATGGTGTAAATTTCATGTATAATACCCTAGAATACATGGCAGGATAAATCCCATGTATGATACCCCAGAACACACAGCATGGTATATATAGTGCCAATTCTATGTATTATTTTACATGACAGAATACATTTCATGCCAGTTTCATACCCCCGGACACATCAGGATAAATTATATGCCAATTCATGCATAATACCCCAGGACAATGTTTAGGATACATTCTTTGCCAATTCCATATGCAGTTTAATACCCCTGAACACATTTAAGGTTAAATAATGTGCCAATATCATATATCAGGGGTCCACAACTAGCGGGCCCCGGCCTACTGCCGGGCTGCAGACATACCTGAACTGGGTTGCCAAGATGAGTCTGCATTTGATGCGGAAGCAGCGAATTTGGTGAGGACACACTGCATTTTGAAGCACCGCACACAGGTGACTCCCCCCCCACCAGTCCTTGCAAAACAATTGTGCTTTACATTGATCCCTGGGGCAAAAAAGGTTTGGGACCGCTGTCATATATAATACACAGAACACAAGATACATTCCATTCCAATTCCATGTATAATACCTCTATATTGGTTCCTGTGGTGATATTTATTGATGTTGGTTTGGGGAGACAATAAACCATTAACCTCACATTAAGGGGCAGATTTACCAAAGTCAAAGTGAAACTAAACAAATTCTAGTTTCAAGCTATTTTTGTGTACTTCAACTGGGGAATAGTCCAAATTTGATTTGATTTTGCAAAAAATTTGCCAATTCAAGTTTTGAAATTTATCTCTTTAAAAATTCCACTTCGACCATTTGCAATCTAAAACCTGCCGAATTGCTGTTTAAGCCCATGGGGGACCTCCTAGGACCTATTTGGTGTCAATTGGTGGACTTTGAAAAAAATTCTTTTGGGGAAAATTTTAAATCAAATTCAATTACTTCGATACATTTGATTCAAATTCAATCGGAAACTGACCTGTATTTGATCGAGAATGGACCTATTCAACCAAGAAAAAAACTTCAATTTAATTTTGGATGGTCTTTTTGAATTTGAGTTTTACAAATTCGAAAGTCGACCCTTGATAAATCTGCCCCTAAATCTAAAATCTAAAATAGTACAAGAGATGATACTAAATATTTGAAAGTCTATATTTTAGACCAATGCACATTTTCTTGTTGTCTATACTCTATACTAGTGATCCCCAACCAGTAGCTTGTGAGCAACATGTTGCTCTCCAGCCCCTTGGATGTTGCTCTTCATGCCCTCAAAGCAGATGTTTATTTTTAAATTCCAGGCTTGGAAACAAGTTTTAATTGCATAAAAATTAAGTATAGTGCCAAGTAGAGCCTCCTGTAGGCTGCCAGTCCACATAGAGTCCAAAAGGAGAGGGAGCACACACTCTCGCCTGAAAACCTGTACTGGTGCTGACACGTATCTAGGCCACCGGTCAGGGCTGGTTCATGCGAAGCTTGAAAGTTGAATTTTTGCGGAGCACTTGAGTGCTCCGTAAAAATTCAACTTTCAAGCAGTCCACATAGGGGCTACCATATAATCTATTACACCACTTCTCTGACACCCCAAGGGATTTTTTCATGCTTGTGTTGCTCCCCAACTCTTTTTACATTTGAATGTGGCTCACAGTTAAAAAAGGTTGGGGACCCCTGCTCTATACTGTACAATACTGTACAGAATATGCAATATTACATTTTATGCATGTTTTAGAAATGTTTTCTGCTTCAAGTAAACTCACAATTTGATAAATTCAAATGTTTGCTTATTTAAAAAGAAATCTGAATACAACAAACTTGATTGAATATAATGATGTAAAACCTCAAATAACTTGAATGAAATAAAAAAAACTCGAATTTGTGAGCTTATAAAATAAAAAATAAATAAAAAAACTAAACTAAAAAAAAAAAGGCTTGAATTTTGCCTGGGCCAACTCCTATTGACTTCTACATGCAAGCTTTTAGATGCTAACCTTTTACTTTTGAGTTTTTCAATTTTTTTATATTTTTTTTTATATATATTTGCAGAGGATTATTTTTTAAAGGTCGAATTTAAGTGGCTTTTTTTGAAACTACAACTAAACTCACAAATGCTTAAATCATGACTAGAATGTGTGAACAATAAAAAAGGGCTGAAGATTCCAAATAAAATCTTAATATCATGAAAAACTCCAAAAATGGTTAACATTTGGATTGGTTTAAAAATAGTTCCATAAGATCAGCGCTCCTCCCATTGACTTATAGAGCACTTTTACTTGGCAAAAGTTTGGTATGTAAGGCTTTAGTGGTTTTTCACTTCCTAGAAAAATAGGAAAAACTAAACATTTTTGGGATTCATGGGCAAAACACAATTCAATTGATTGTAAATGCCCCCATAATATTTATTTAATTTATTACCAATAAATATGATATATATATATATGTGTATTATAATGTTATACAAACATTTTTTTAAACTTTTGTAATCTGCGTAGCCCAGATTTCTGCTAACAACAATATCTCTGCATGTATTATCAATTGGTGATTGTCACTCCTATTTGTTGGACATAACTTTCATACAATTTATGTCATGAACATTGTCTGATTAGTTCTTTTATTACTTTATTTAATCTGAATGGTCAGGTTGTTAGATTGCAACATCTGATCATGCTTTGGATTCAAGGGTAAAATCTGCATGTCTGACCATTGGCTGGTTGTTATGAGTTAGTGGCATTCTTTTGTCTATATAAATGCATGACAATAAACTATACACTCTTAAAATGATTGTTTATATATAGGGATGGATGAACTTAAAATGATTGTTTATATATAGGGATGGATGAACTTTACCTGTTTCACTTTGTAAAAAATTTGTAAAATTGGAAAAAAGTTCTCCAAATGTGTTGAAGTCAATGGGGCATTTGTTGCTCAACATTTTTTTCAAACCGTGCAACATATGCATGCAATTACTCATGCCTATATACAGATTGTTCTTAAAATGCTGAATGAAATAAATGAATAAAGCTTATTTTGCACAGTGAGATGAGGATTCAATAAGATTCAGCAAGATCTGAGGTTGATGGATTAAACTGAATTTCTGTGGCCCCATGAGATCACTAAGCCATCTCATGAAAGGATTTCAGGAAAATTTAATGAAGGCCAGCAAAAAAAAAAAAAGAGAAATTACATAAAAGCTGCCTTTTTTCAGCACAGTAATATTTAAATAGCAATAAATGGTGTCATACTTTGTAAACTGTTTCAGGGATGAAAGTGCTCTGAGCCTACAAAGTATAAATACATTATATATTTTGATGTTAAATATTTTACATATTAAAATACATTATTAAGAGAATAGAGCATCACTATGTGAAATGCAATGAAGATTGGTTTGCAAAGTTCCAATGTAACACTTTTGGCACAAATCAATACAAATTAAAATTTTTCCAGAGTGATTGCCATTAGTGATGGGCGAATTTATTCGCCTAGGTCGAATTCGCTGCGAATTCCCGCGATTCGCCGCTGGCGAATAAATTTGCGAATCACCAGCGAAATTTCGCTTGGCGAAAATTCTACGAAAAACAAGTCGCGCGTCAGTTTTTGACGCGCGCCGAAAACGACGCGACGCGCGACAAAGTTGACGCGACGCGCGACAAAATCGTCCCGCGACTCGTTTCGCGAATTTTTCGCCGATTCGCGAATTTCTCCAGAAATTCGCGAATCTCTAGGCGAAGCGAATCGCGGGAGATTCGCCCATCACTAATTGCCATGAGTAATTAATTCTAAATGACATCATTCTCCACTTACAAAAGACTGCTCTTGACTTCAGCCTGAAAATTACAAGGAAAGGAAATAAATTAATTTGCTTTGACACTGTAGAAGAACTTCCTTCTGCATAACACGGCCATTCATGTCAAGGGTGGAGCATGTTTTATTTCTTTAGCAAGAGTATAAACACATAGAAGTTCCTTTTCCTGCAACTCTTATGGACAGAGCACTGCTACATGTAACTCACCTCATCCGGGCCCTTGCCAGATGAGGTCGAT
Organism: Xenopus borealis; assembly: GCA_024363595.1. Classification (NCBI taxonomy): domain Eukaryota; kingdom Metazoa; phylum Chordata; class Amphibia; order Anura; family Pipidae; genus Xenopus; species Xenopus borealis. The sequence goes on from CM044438.1 coordinate 127,070,182, forward strand.
ATAGGAGGATGTGTCTCCAGGCTGAACTACAGAATTCTCACATTTTTCACTCTCATAAAGAGACTTGGGCACCAAGTTCTTAAAAAGGAATTTTATATTTATTGAAAGCAAAAGTATCTTTTGTAAACAAATATTTTTGGCACAATATCACTTCCCATACATACAGTTCAGAATTGGTGTAACTAACACATAAAAATTTCCATCCTAATGTAACAGGATTTTCCCTGTGTGCCCCAGCTAAATTTAATTTCTATCCCTGAGCCCAACCAACTGGAATGCCTACTGTCCAATGGGTATTAGCTGGGGAACTACTCTACTCCTTGGTGGAGTCAAAGAGATAGAACAGGAATTTTTCTATTTTATGGAACAGAAACTCACTACTAATATGGAAACAGATCCCTTCTCCAGTATATGTATGGAAGTTTTCACTTCATCTCTAGTAGAAGTAGAGCTAGAGCAACTGGACATGCTGAGTAATCATTGAGGGCATTGAACTACGCATCAGAGCAGCTTCTTCAGTTTTGAGTTTCGTTTCCAACTGATGAAACTGCTTGGATGAGTAATGAAAAGTCTTCAATGATTTGTACATTTGCTCTATATTTACTTCTTCTAGATATCCCTTCCCCAAGGCATGGGTACAACCCCTCATAGTAGGGGTGATTAACTCCTAGTATCCAGAATGCTTGGACACCTGGGGTCTGTTTTCCAGGTAAATGTGGTGCAGTACCCCATGACTTTAAACCCAACACCCATTAAAAAGAAATAACCCCAACTGGATTATTTTGCCATCAACAGAGAAATGGAAAATAACAGATTTTCCATTGCCTCTGTTTCTTAAATTAATGCATGATTCCTTTTCTTTATAAATGAATGCAAAGAATGAAGATGAGGATAAAGATTTGTTTACCACATAAGCATAAAGGAAATTGTAATTATTAAGCTTGCGCAAACAAATGATTTATGCTTTCAAAGTTGGCCACAGGGGGCTGTCATCTTGTAACTTTGTTAGACATCTCTGCAATATCAAGACTCGCACATGCTCAGTGTGGTCTGGGCTTCTTAGGGGTCGTCATAAATTATCAAAAAACAAAGCTGCTTGAGTTCTGCATGGCTGGTAAGTAAGGCAGGGGCTCCCCCTGCTGTTCAAAAGTATGATTGTTAACCTGCCAGAAGTTAGGGACTGTATGAAAATTCCTATCCACAGCAATAAATGAAGGGAGAATTTCACTGCATACAGTGAGGTTTCTTATAAAAACAGTACACATTTTTTAATTAAAGTATATTGGAGATAGATTTCTTTTTCATTAAAGAAAGTAAAAATGGGATTTTATTTCTTTGCCTTTCCTTGCCCTTTAACAGAATATTAATAGAATATTCCAGCATATTTAGTTCAGTTTGTGATGTTGAATGATCAAGCTCAGATGCATAAATTGTTTTGTGATGTTGATATCATAATCCCAAGGCTTCTGACTTGCTCCTAACTAAATCAAAAGTATGGATTTAAACTAAATGTGGATCTATTATAAACGTTTTTATGATCATGTAGATGGTCCCTATGGTTTAGGTTGATATTTAATTGGTGTTATTATATCTAACTCAAACAATTAATTCAGGTATACAAAGCAATTAATGTAGACAAAGGAAAAAAAAATATATGCTTCTACTTATCAACTGAAATTAGGCAATTTACAGAGAGATATCATTTCGCCCATCACTACTAGATATTGTTTTGCTCTTCTTTGGAACAATAGTTCTAAAGAGTACTTTATGGACAAAGGCATTTTTAAATAGCAACTAGTAATGCAACCAAGCTCCATCTAAGGCCAATGGCACATATAACATTTCTTTCCCAGTGCATGTTTCCTAGCTAAGACACACTGCAGTGATGTAATCATAATGGATAAAAGCATATGGAATTGGGTTCAGCACAAACCAAAAAGAAAATGCACACCAGACAAGATTTGACTGAATGCCAACCTGAATACTAATTTGCATATGCAAATTAGGGATGGGAAGGGGACACATTTTTTCTTCCTTGTTTTGTGACAAAAACTCATATGATTTCCCTCCAAGTCCCTAATTTGGATATGCAAATTAGGATTCAGTTTGGACAGGCAGAAAGATTCGTCCGAATCTGAATCCTGTTGAAAAAGGTTGAATCCCAAACCAAATCCTGGATTTTGTGCATCCCTAGAAAATATATACTGTACCATAGATAAGGGTGCCACTGGATCTATGCAAATGGGAGGGACAATGTATAAATCTAGTAAAGTCCTGGCATTTGTCAGGATTATCAGTGATTTTGATACAAAACCCATTCAATAATATTTTGGAATGGCCTTCTTTGCTGATATATTTATTTTTATTTTCAAGCCCACCTGAAAGATCTACTCAAAATTCCAAAATTCCAACATTCCAAAATACCAGTTTTACTATTTATTCCACTGAGCTGCCTTTGCACTATTGTTTCACAAGGGAGAGTTTTATTATTTGTTTACCTATTAAACACAGTTAAATTAAAATATTAAACCTTAATAAATTTTAAAGTAAGGCTATGATTAGGTAGGACAAGTCCTTCTCATACAAATATAATGATGTGGTTTGCAAAGATATATCTCTACATTTCACTTTAATGGTTGAAAGTAATTTTCAGTACTCCCACATACATTCCCAAAGTCATTGTTACACCACTTGTATTCTTCTTTAGCATTACATAATGTTGTAATCAATCCTGCAAGCGAATCCATTTGCGGCAACCTTGACACAGCCTGTGACAGAAAAGAGACACATTAATGCTTGATTTTACATGCTGCATAAACACTTCACATTGAACATGTCATGGAAGTCTTTACGTGTTATATGTACAGATGCAGCCACTTGGATTTTTGTGTTAAATGTGTCATGGGCTAACTGAAGAAACTGTGTTATCTAAAGTTATCTTAAATCATTTAATGCATTTAACCTTTTCATTAGCATACCAAAGCACCATTGTTCACAATGATGAACACTTTAATTAGATGGGATGCTGTGATGCAATTTTCTGTGTTAAATGAGACAAATGTGAAGTCTGAGTTTAGTTATTCTGTGTCAAACACACATTCCAAAGTGGCTTCATCTGTATGTTCAGTTTCCAGATATAACAAGCTTCTTTTTGGAAGAATGTTTGCCTTATCATTACTAGAAGCTCTACAGGTGTAAATGTAAAGAAGAGATTCTACAAATGGACCAAATATTTCTTAACATAACATGGTTCACAATGCGCAAATCGTGGTCCATAATAAGTTGATGGTAAGCCATCTAAGCCAAAGTTTCCTGTAACTGTATATTATGTGGGTTAATAAAAAGGGGTGTAAGGCTATAGTACATTGAGTGGCACCGATACTCTAACTACTAGCTTTACCCTATTGCTCTGGATGAGATCTATTATTCTTAGGGGGTGGGCCTTCACAACCGTGTGGAAACAGGGTGCAATATATTGTATACAGTAGAATTTTCAATGAGGTGCCAGTAGTATTTGGAACATTAATCATAACTGATTTATTAGAACAATTCCACAAAGGCAAATATAGCAATGATACAGAGCACAGCTGTTATGTACTCAGTACATATTCACAATAAAGGTCATTAGCAGAGAAATCTATCCAGTAGAGCTTGAGGAAGGGTATCCCACAGTCCAGCCAGGGCTTCTTTTCTTCCTCTAGTTAAAACTCCCAGGTGGGAATCTATTTAGTTCCTATAACCTGTCACTGGTTCCCTGACTAAGCAACAATGCCTGTGGGAATCTAACCCCTTGTAATACTCCCTTGTGAGTTCCTATAACCTGTCACTGGTTCCCTGACTAGGCAACAATGCCTGTGGGAATCTAACCCCTTGTAATACTCCTTTGTGGTGCCAAAGGCTGCTCATATAGGTAGCCTTAAACCTTGCTATCTTTCTTAGAGAGACATATGACAGGATCTAACTGCCCCTTACCTAATCACTCAATCCTCCTAAATTGGCGACTCCAATCTACTTAAAGGAGTCTGTGGGAAAAGCCCTGAGAAGCACATTTATTAACTTTTTATATTATAGAACACTGCAACTTTGTAACCAAACTTGGGAAACTAGGGGTCATGATTTGACCCAGGAAGTGGAGAACCACTCAATCTACAGTCCCTTTAGTGAACAATCCTTAGGAGAAAGAACAATAACTGAGGACACCGTTTACCAGTCCACTATTGTGGCAATATCTTTTTTTAAAGGAATACACAATAATATAAGCAGATCAGTGCCTGTGATTTATTCACAGCAGGGTTTTACACAAAACAGGCAATCTATATTATTCCACCTTACAAGCAACTAAACAAAAAAGTTAACTCATTATATACCCGAACAGACAAGTCTACTGTCTAAATATCAGTCATTATTGTCAGACACTATTATGACAACTCAAAATACTACAGAAAGGGGCGATTTACTATATTCACGTGAAGGATTCGAAGTTCGATCGAATTTGATCAAATTTCGGTTGTAGGATTTATTCGTTTGGTCGAATATGTGAATTTTGGCATATTCGATCATCGAATAGGGAATGGTCAAACGATCGAATACATTCGAATAGAGTCGAATGGACGAATATTCGATCATTCGACTAGCGAAGGATTTTAGTTTTTGAGTTTCTTTGATTGCCTACTTCGGCAGATTGGACCTACCGAATTGCAATAGAAGCCTATGGGAGCACTCCCATAGGCTTCTGAGGCTAAGTCCTGATCGAATAGGATTCGTACGATCGAAGTCTTCGATTGTTCGAATCGTACAAATCATTCGAATGATCAAATGATTTATTCTTTCAGTCGAATGATTTATTCGACTGATCGAATAGTTTTGTATTCGATCGTTGAATGATCGAATATCGAATAAAAGGTAGCCTAGAACTATTTGATTAACATTCGAAAATCGAATGCTAATCGAATATCGAATAGAAACAAATTATTTTTGGGGAATAATAGTAAATTTGCCCCTAAATGTCACTCTTTTTTGGTGTTTTATTCTTCAGCTCTCAGCTGCCCCACTTCCTCTCCAGCTTCCTAAACACAGCTCATGCCCAGCCTCCTCCATTTTTCATAGTAGTTGACTAAATATTTCCAAAACATGTACTGGCTTGAACACAATCCCTGTTATTCTCTTCATCTACTATGTGAGAATTCTGGGAAAAAATATACATTCCCTCTCGGCATTTTTTTATTATTTTGCCAAAATATATAAAATAAAATTGTGTTCCTTCATAAAACATTTTTTTCTTAGAAGTTCACTTTGTTTCTGCTACCCTTTTCCCCCAAAAGTATTATATCAACCTTTTTCAGCATGTGCCTTACTCTGTGGTGATAACAACGAATGCTTTTATGCTTTATAAATGGTAAATATTTGGATCCAAAAGCATATTAAGAAGACTTCCCTGTTTATGAAATGTCACTCTTTGTAATGAAAAGTGTCTATTTCTTAAGGGCTCAGAAAATTGAGGCATAACATTTAGATGTAAAATGAATACAGAGTAGCAATTTTAGAAGGAATGCTAATTAGGCAAACATAGTTCTTATTTAAATGTGCTTCATTAAAACTTATGTTTCTGTGGGTGTGAGTAGCTGAAGTTATATCTTGTGTCACCTAGAAAAGTTAAGTTGATTTAAGATTCCAGACAGGGTCTAAAAAGAAAAAATACTCAATAATATTATACCCCAAAGGCACCAGCAATACTATTCTACCTAGCAAAGTTCATCTGCAAAGTCTCATAGCTGCTCTGACCGGACTAATCACAAATTTGTGAAAACATTTCCAGAAGATTAAACAGAATTTGGTATAAATTCATGTAGAGTTTTCAGGGATTTAATTCTCCACTCATACAAAGAAATTCTATTTCTTTACAATCAACACCTCGCCTTCATCACACACTGGTTATACTGATAAATTATGCTGATTGGAGCAAGATTTTAGAGTTTTTAACCACAAAAATATTTGTATACAGTCAGATGACTAACAAAACATCTCCAGGAGCAAAATACAGCAAGTCCAGTTTATTTGACTTATTATTATAGATATACCATGGCCTGGACGAATGAGAACCTTCACAGACATTTTATAGAAGAATGCATTTATATAGTACATTGTAAATAAGAATTTTACTTGTACTAACCAGTTTCTTTTAAGCAGTCTCGCTTTTAATGACAGCTCACTAAGAAAGACTAAAAAGTCCCTTCAAGCACTATTATTGAACCAAGTATTCTGGCAGTATTTTGAGGTCTTAAGGGAAAAAAAGAGCCACCACCAAGAAATCAAGTCATTGGTGCAATTAAAAGATTAAAAGTATTAGTTAGGAAATTTACCCTAAGTAATGTCACCTGTTGTATACAAACACTCTTTCTGGCTCTACAGTATGTACACATGAAGAATACACTAGAGCACATGCTGATTTTGGTAAATGAGGCCCTTGATGTGGAAATGTAATGTGTGGAAAAGTGCACAGTTAATCACCTATAGTAGCTAATCAGCAATCAGAATTTAGTAGTCACCTGTGTAAATGAAACGTAACTGCTATTTCGGGTCAATAACTTCCTTCCTGGAAAAGTACCAGTAGAAAACAAGTTACACTGTACTCTCACCTTTTGCAGAGTGGAAGAGGAAGGTGAGGGTGTTGTGCAACTACACCTATCTAGCTGCTATACAGAAAAAAAAAGAGAAGGTGCCAGAGGTTCTTGCAATCAACAAAACAGAAAGTGTTTTATTACACATCCACAGCATTTACTCATAGCACAGTTTCTCAAAGGCCAGTGGTACAGGCAACATCACATGCAGAGCGCAACACAGGCTGACACTCTCCTGCAGACAGACTTGGCAGAAATCTCACATCACCACCACACACCCCGTAGTAGCTTGGATCACCTTAGGGAAATCCTCTATCCTGATTCTCACTCAACTGTGATCCCTACACTACAGGCAATATGGTCTGGGAGCAGGAGGGCCGAGCCAGGCCTGTTGCCTTAGGCAACCAAGCCCGCAGCCCTGCACCCCTCACATGAATGTGCGCAGGCACGAGCAACAAAGGGCATGGAGGGGAGGGGACAGCAATGGAGGGAAGGGAGGGACAGCGGGAGGGTGTTAGGAGGGAAAGAAGTTGAATACGACCAAGAGGTGCAGACTAAAGGTAGATGGAAGACAATTTTATTAGTACTGAATCTACCCAGTCTCTTGGGAGAACTGAAAATCACAGCTTAAAGGGCAATTTCAGCTTCAGTAGCAAAACTATTATAATACAGAATACATGGCCTAAAACCCCAGAAATGTGAACTTTCATAACCAGTCAAATTTTATAAAATGAACATGGTAAAATTTTCAAATGTTGGGAGTTATGCATATGTAAATGAGCTTGCTTACATACATTGTCTTCTGCCTTGTGATAAGAGATCTGAACCTGTAGGGACTTAAATGAACAGTAACACCAAAAATAAAAGTGTTTTAATGAACATTATTATTTTTATTATTATTATTATTATTAAGTATTTTTAGAGTACCATCATATAGTGCAACGGTGAGTATCATCTATTGTTGCTCTGCACTGGTACAATTGGTGTGTTTGCTTCACAAACACTACTATAGTTTAAATAAACAAGCTAAACAATTTGCTGTGCAGCAATGGAGGAAATTGAAAAAAGGCTATATGGCACAGGTTAAATAGTGGATAACAGATAACACCATTAGGTTCTACAGAGCTTATCTGCTGTCTGCTGAGCATTTTCTCCTTTGAATGGCAACACAGCAGCTTATTTATATTAACTATAGTAGTGTTTGTGAAGCAAACATAGCATTATCAATGTATGGCAACACTGCATTATATTTTTATCACTTTAAAAGACATTTATTTTTTGATGTTACTGTTCCTTTAAAGGAGAACTAAACCCCAAAAAATAATATGGTTAAAGTGGCATTTTTTATATAGTGAACTTATTGCAACAGAATAAAGTTTCAGCTTGTCAATAGCAGCAATGATTCAGGACTTCAAACTTGTCACAGGGGGTCACCATCTTGGATGTTCAGTGGGATTTGAGCAGCTGTTGAGAAGCTAAGATTAGGGGCTGTCACTAATTATCCAGCAGCAGCAGGAAATGAGCTTCCCTGGCTGTAATGGGGAGCTACTGGGGCATCTACTGGGGAGACACAGATCATTAATGCTATAGGGCTGTGGTTGCCTTGGGCTGGTACAGAAGCCCAAAACATAATGGACAACATTTCAACCTACTTCTTTAATTAAGCTTTAGTTCTCCTTTAAAGCCATAGGGGCTATTATCCTTAAGAGTTCCTATCAGTTGCTGTGGGTTACTGTACATGGGCAAACATAGTTCATATGGGCATTCATTTTAGGTCACTGGATATCTGAAACATTTTTTAGATGCAAATTATGTTTCACATCGATATCCTGTCAATTGTTTGTTGTGAAAGAAACTGTACTGCAATTGTCCGAATACAAAAACAATGGACTTGGTGCAACCCTATTTCCAATAATTCTTGTTTGAAGAGAACTATCAGCAGTCCAGTCCCTCAGCCATAACAAGTTGTAGGTATTCGTAACAACCCAGCGGAATAATGTTCTAACAGCTCACAGGAAGCAGATACTTCAGCTTTTACCCTGATATCCTAAATATCTATTCCAAACATTCATCTCCAAAACATTCACACTGCAGAACAGATGTAATAAGCACAAAGACATTCATTCCCCACTGACTCTGTAATTACATTTGATCAGTAAGGAGGGGAGAATTCATTTTTGCTGAAAGCGCAGGTTACTGTGCAATTTATTTTCCCAGTACCAATCTTTAATGCTTGTGAAAGGTGCCTGGAAAAATAATTACTATCACATTTCTATGACTGCATTTTAAAATTAGTGGATGCCTTATAATGAATCTCCACTCCATCACTCACCATATGCCCCTGAACGTAATGCATTAACATAACAGCTGCGCGGCGGAGTTACGTTACATAACCAGATCTGCCTGAATTGAATATTGGAGCAAATATTATTGTATCAGAAATTAAGCATGAAAGAAAATGAAAGAATGACATACGATCGTTTGCTGCAGGGAGCCAGTTCCACATTCGGCATCGTTTACTGCTGTATGTGCATCTGTTCCACTGGCATGAGTTATTACAGATTCATAATTACCTGTAGCACCCCATGAAGTGAGGCACAATTCAAGGAATTAAGGGACCTATTGGCCATCTCTAGCAACAATTTGCCAGACATCCAATCCGCAGGGACA
>CM044438.1:127079898-127089911 GCA_024363595.1 Xenopus borealis
ACCAACATCACTAATAAAGAAGTCCATACGACTTTTAGGTACCCGCCCTATTCAACTGAACCAAAGTGTAAGAGTGCTAGCAAAGTCTCTCTAGGCAGAAATGAACGCTAGAGAAAATTCGCTATGAAATGCTCGCCCAGTTGAGTTAACGGTAGCGCAAAGTTGCCAGCATTCTGCAACCGAGATGCAATTTGCATTTTAGTGAATTAGTGTTGTGGTAAAGTAGTGTGCTAGAAGCGGTCACTGGCGACAATTCGCCTTTAGTGAATCTGCCCCACTGTATATAACCAGTGATGAGCAAAATATTTTGGCAAGTTTCACCATGAAAATGATGCTCATAGACTCCTGGGCCGACAGGACACTGAGTGAAAACCTGATGTGCCCCAGCTGTTGTGGGCCCCTGGCGGCCCAGACCCTCTAAATACATTAAGCTGCAGACCTCCCTTCTCCAGGATGGTCGCGGTAAAAAACATAAAGCGATCACGTGTGGCACAGCAAGGGAGGGTAAGGCAGGGGGAACTAAAGTTGTGGCAGGGGCCTTGTTTGTTGAGAATCAAAAATTTGTTGTGTAATTTGTCAGAAACACCATGAAAAAACCGGGCACCACCCCATAACTGTGTATTGATCTTATGGGAGAGTGTAACCCGATGGCTGAAAAATAGCCATTTTTCAAACCCTGCAATTTTTTTCTTCTATCCAATAGAGTCTATGGGGATTTTTTTTCTCAGCAAATTGTGGCGAAATATTTATTTCATTTCTACTTAAAAAGTAAAGGTTGTTAAAAAAATGCTAAAAGTATTTTTGGCCTCACATGCCATGATTTTAATGCCGCATGAATTTATTCCCATTGTCTTGAATAGGCCAGGTCATGTCTTAGTTGGCATAAAACAGGGCAACAAATATGAAATTGAATGGCAAATTATTCCTGCACTCCTAAAAACTGGCGCCTCTGAAGTTTTGTTGATCTTAAATGTGCTTTTATGAAATGTTTAATGTACATAGTGGGTGGTGCAAGGACCAAAAGTGGAAATGTCCAATCATAGAGAAAGAATCTTACTAGGATATTTTGCCAGGTCCCATGGCAATGTAGCTTCTTTATCTTATGTCCTCATAGCAACCCATCCCCTATGAATAATTAACTCCATTGTAGGAGTATCCATCTCTATGCAAAGATGCAAAGGGCAAAGACTTGACTTGAAATCTATTCTTCTGCCTCCAGCTTTCAAAATGCTTACTGTTCTCCTAATGGTTGATCTATTTTTTGTTACCTGCCTTCAATCTTTCAAATACTGTGTAATTCATAGACATAAGCAACATTTTATGGCATGACTTAATACGTACACATATTACTGTATGTGGCCTAGTTGCTAACTTTCATTTTTTTTTTTCATGAATCTCAAAAAAATTCATCTTTTCTATTTCTTTTAAACTGTAACAATTAATGATTTATTAGGTGGCTTATTTATCAACTTTCTCAATTTAATAGTGTTATAGGTTTTTGAAACCACAACTACATTCATTGGCCATCTTTGCTTTTTATTAAATGGCCTTCTTGATTCTGCATTAATTTTTTTTCAGCACTTATGGTTGAAGCTAAATGCATACACCTTCTAAGTTTGCCTTATAAAATCCATTCTATAATATGTTGTTCTAGTAAAAGTCAAGGGCAATATGGGCATGCTAACTGTTAAACCTCACAAAGAACATCACATTCAAGTCATTTTATCTTAATGCAAAACTACCTTTATATACATTACAGCTGAGCTCCTTAGTTATTCGGAGCAACATATTATAAAGCATTGCAATATTATCTACAGAAATGCAATTTGTGAGGAATTTGTCAAGGTTGATTATCAACTGTTAACACTGAAAAGCCAATTGAACTTTGTTGTCAAGTGTGTTAACACAGTGCCAGGGTCTGCAGTAAGACTTTCCTTGCTTAATGTGTGGATTTCATTCATTAAGCCAAGGTACTTGGGAATGTATGAAATGTGATCATTAAGATTATGCAAATTTAAATGTGATTGCCTTTCACAGGAATCTTCACAGGAACAATCAAATAATGCAGATTTAGAAGTCATGTCAACTAAGAAAATAAGCTCTGAAGGTCAGAAACCTTGTTAATGACCAAAAACACAACTTGATTTCTGTCTTCAATTCAATGTTTATTCCTAAAGACAGACAGACAAATCATTAAAATGAACAGAAGCCTACATACAAACACAATCAGTAAATTTTGTGTTTACTCTCAAGAAAAAAATCCTTTAAAATGAAAATTTTATTAACATGATAAATAAACAATTAAACCACTTTATTATAATTCATGGAAACATAATATCACAAGCTAAATGAAACCTAATAAATGATGATAGAATCATGCATGAGGAAAAGTCCCTATGGGAATGATATTACTTGTAATTTAATGAGATATGCAAAGTAGATGAAATAATTCACAGGAATAGCTAGACGAGTTCTGATAAGAATGTATTCCAGGTCATGAACTAAAGCAAAGCAGAAATGGTATCATAAGATATCAGGCATTATGCAAAGTATGACGCAAAGCCACTTGTTTTTCTAAACATGCTAATGTACGTCAGTAATCCAGCTGTGCTCATCTGTTTCTCTTGATACATTTGTTAGACCAAGACACCTCAATGATGATAATAGGACAAAATATATAGTCATTTTTTGTCTGGAAGAGCATGCAATTTTTTCTAAAGGGGTCCTGTCACCTTAAGAAATAATTCCATAGTCTGTTCTATCATGTTAGTTGAGCAAAATAAACTTTACTTACACTATAATTAGTATTTAAATTTTGTTTCCTCAACTTGTTTGCCAATTTGTTGTTAAGACCCATTATGTATCACTTTGAAATCTTGTGTATGCACCAAAATGGGGGACCTAATGCCCATGCTCAGTGCCCTACACAGTTATAGAGCATTAGGAGTGAGGGAGAATGTGAGGAGTGTAGTGACATCTATGAATTGCTGAATAGAAAATGAAAATAATAGACATAGAGGCAGGGCAGGACATATTTGACTGACAGTTTAGATATTTAAACATCTGTATAACGTATGGATTTTTTTTTTATAAAAAAAAATATTTTGGGTTCCATGTTTTTGCAAAGGACTTTCATTATACAGCTTTTTATGTGTAGGTGATGGGACCCTTTTAACTAGATGAATAGTAAGTAACATCCCCTAGCAGGTAAATGTTGGTGAGTAGTGATGAGCAAAATGTTTGCAAAGTTGAAAGTTGTGCCACAACAATGATGCCCACAGTTGAAAAAATTTTTTAATATCTTCTATTTACCATTGACATTAAGATCACTACAGATTAGGGTCATGAGCTGAACAAACTAGGAGCTTCCCTCATCTAACTTTTTGCAATATAGTCTGAAGCCACCAAAAAAGCAAAACAATTTGTTTTATATTGCAAAATTATTTGTGTTAAGAAATAATTGCAGCTTTCAGAGTATTTTAGTACACAAACGTACTGTGCTATGTATATGTTGGAGGGCAAAGGTATTGTCTCATTGTTACTTAAGAGAAATTTACTTTTTTTTTTTTTAATTTGTTTTTTTTTAAGTTTACTTTTTTTTTTTTAAACTTGTTTTTTATTGAATTTTATCAATACAAACATTTAAATTTAAATAATACAAAATACAAAAATAAACAACATATAAAATTGTCTTACAATACTGTGTGTTTTGGCGTGTTATTGATCTGCATTTCACGATTTTTGTTTACACATACTCAACCTGTGTGGGTCTAGTTTCTTGCTTTTTATTGTGCCGTGGGTGCTGATTCCAGCGTTTCAATCCACGGGCCCCATATTGCCTGAAACTTGTCCGGACAACCCCTGACCATGTACACCACCTTCCGTAGGGGGAGTACTTCATTTATTAATTGTTTCCACCTATTCAGGGTAGGGGGGTTAGTATCCTTCCATGTTAACAGTATACCTTTTTTTGCATAATATAGCATTTGGAGGTAGAATAGCCTCTGACATTTGGGTAGGGTTAAAGGTTCAGTGTGGCCCATCAGACATAACTCAGGGGATCGAATGTTCAGCAGGTCAAATCTAGTCTGTATAAAGTCCAGTATTTTGCTCCAGTATCTTTGTATGAGCGGACAGTCCCAGAACACATGAAAAAAAGTGCCTACTTCCCCTCCACATTTATAGCAATTATCTGGGGTGCCTGGGTAGATTTTAGCTAATCTGTGAGGAGTAAGGTATATTCTGTGCAGGAATTTAATCTGTATCAACCTGTCCCTATTTGATATTGAAAGTTCAGGTATTTGCTCTAAGACCTCCTTCCAAGTCTCCCCCTCCATTTCTGGGATTTCTTCTGCCCATTTAGTTCTTAGTCTCTCTAAGTGAGAGCCCAGAAGTTTACTTTTGGGTTACCCACAGCATTGGGTTGGGTATATTAAGAGTTGGGAGCAGGAAGGAATTTTCCAGATTAAGTAATACCATGCTTATTATTCAAGTTTGGCTAGTGTCTCTAGTCTTTAAAAGGACAGGGATCACACATTTATGTCACTATGGAGATAGACTTGATAGAAGTGGTGGATGGTGTTGAAGAACTTGAGGTAGGAGGCATCAGTAGGAAGGTAAAGCAAGATAGATAAAGGCTAATTACTTCATGCCATGAGGGCTTTGTACCCAGGGGACTATACACTTGATAGGGGTGCAAATTGATGTGGCGTGTTTTAAAAAAACATTGACTCCTGATTTAGTAAAAAATGTGTATAGTGTCTATGGAAAAATCCATCTTTCATCCTACAAAAAGCGCCTACCTAATAGAGAGATCCCAATGTAATACATGTTATGCAGTGCAGGAAAGGCAGTTTAGTTTAGCAGTTCTCAAATAACCTCAATAACCTTAAACACAAATAAATTAGTATTTACTGTGAACATTTCACCATGATGAGGAAAATTTTTTTTAAACAAATTTTAAATAGGAGAACATTTTGCTATTGGTGACTGAAAATGCAACAGATGGAAGCTAAAAATGTCATATAAGAACCAAGAACATTTGAGGAGGATTAACACCAAAGAACACAGAGGAGTCTGGCCAGTTCAGAGAGACTACCTATTGAGAAAATATACTGCCTCACACAAACTGCCTGCAAGAAGATTCAAGGAAAAAGAAACAAACATTTCTGTAAAGAAGTAGATGAAAAGAAAGTGATTAACAAAGAGAAGAGAAAGTGAACCATAGGAGAAATAAGTACTAATGCTAAGGCAGTTAGTCTGCTGTTACTGCAGGAATAAATGAAATGCTTGAGTTTAATAGATACCAAGCACAGAAAGCAATTGGTTCCATGCAGTTTCAGAGTTAAGCAGTTAACTTCCCATTATGTGAAGATTATGATAAATTAGGAGGTTGGGAGTGCACACCATATTATCCAAAGTTCTGGCTACCATGGCTAGAGAAAAAAAACCTCAGTGAGAATGGAGTCTACTTAACTGTTTGATGTACCATGTGAACAAATGGCAAATGTTGGTCTAGGTGTGTCAGTGAAGGACACCATAGGAAAGGAAGAATTGTTGATGAAACAATTAGCAGCTGATTGTAGTTAGTAGTTTTATATAATGGTATAGTTCCAATATGCACTTATAATCAGTTACAGGGAATACATTGTTATAAATTGTTAACATGTTATGACTGAACACGTTATTATACTGCAGTTAAATGTTATCAGGTTAACGGACAAGTTCCAATGTTTGCCATTGGCTCTTCCTGTTATGTCAGATTACTTGAAGGAAAGTAGGTCTATCTGCTATCAGTTATTACAGAAGCAGTGTTTAGCTCATTGTATTAGCTTCCGATATTTTCAGCTCTTTGGCATCCAATAAATAAGGCAACCATTTTGAACTTTAAAGGGTGGTAAACCCTGCTGCACTGCACTGGACTGCAAACATATAATGAAGGTTGAGGTATGCTGGGAGCTGTAGTCCACTAACATGAAGGTTGTATTCTTAAAGCAGTATTGTATAATAAAAATCTTTCCCCAAATTTCAACAACCAGTGGCTAAATTAAAAAGAAAAAATTCCGCAAATTGAGAATCCCAGCTGATCTGAATAAAACTGGCTCCCTGTTCTTTGTTCCTGTAATTGGAGTTGGAAGCATTAAGCACTGTTTCCCAGCAATGAACAAGTCTCTCCATATCGGATTCCAGTGTAATATAAAAAATAAATAAAATGGCATAATTATCTCTATATGTAAGATAACAGCAAGATGCCTGACATCAGAATCAGAATTCTTATTGGTCAGTATTGTTTTTCATTTAAAATAAAAATTTTGATCAGCAGAATTCTCATTGGTGAATTTTCTCTCATTCGTGAATCTTAAATTATGGTTTTCAGTAACTTCTACAGAAAACTAAGGGGTGCTGTGCACAGTTGGGTTTATAAACACAACTCTCAACTCCAATTGTGTTGGAACTTTAAATGACTTTTATGCAGTTGGCCAGAATAATAACAGGCATAGAGAGTGTTTTTTTTGCTCGGGAGGCTAGAAATTGGAGAACCTTATTATCATATACAAATATTGTGGAGTTGATCTCTTTTTAGAGAACATTCAATAATGTTCACTATTATTCATCTATTCAGGGTGCATTTTCATCACATATACTGAAGTCCAACGTGTCTTAAGGTTCTTTAAAGGAAATGTAGAGTGAATGGAAGTGCACGGAAAATTGCATGTGCGTTTCTAAGCACTTTTGTAGTTTACATGAATTGTCTTTTTTTCTACAAGATAATATTTTTACACTGATATAGTGAAATAGAAACAAAAACACCAAGTTATGGTCAGACCTGTCAACCAGGCTACAGTCAGGGGAAACTTTCAGAAGAAGAGAGAACTCTTCTGATGTTGCTTGTCTTAGGAAAGACTAGATGTTATAGCTGATAATTAACTGGAGGCTGTTAATAAAGTTCAACAGTTGTTGAGTAAAGAAGCAAGACAGGACATTTGCCATGACTAGTTATCAACTGCATCAAAAATTAGTGGATGTGTTCACCTCTTGGCCATCCCATGACACACTCTCTATTGAAATAGCATGTAGACTTTATTAGTATTTACTGCATGTTATGTCTCTTCAAAATACAACATGTGTGTAGTGATGGGCGAATCTCCCGCAATTCGCTTCACCGAAAGATTTGCGAATTTCTAGAGAAATTCGCGAATCGGCAAAAAATTCGCGAAACGAGTCGCGGGACGCTTTTGACGCGCATTGCGTCGTTTTCGGCCCGTCGCGTCAAAAACGGCGCGCGACTCGTTTTGTTGCCGAAATTTCGCTTGGCGAAATTTCGCTGGTGATTTGCGAATTTATTCGCCAGCCGCAAATCGCGGGAATTCGCCGCGAATTCGGCCCTGGCGAATAAATTCGCCCATCACTACATGTGTGTGGTTATAAAATGATGGATTAATTATAAAGAATTCAATTAAAAATTAAGTTTATACATTTATAACATTATCACGTTTACATAAATCCAGCTTGGTCATTAATCATCAAATTTGTTGTATGTTTTGATTGACCCTTGGCATGCATACAACATCTTTTACTGTAGTAAGACCCTGTGAAGGGAAACAAAACATGTAAATCTAAAACCTTGGGGATACATTACAGTGTAGGAAAAAACCCTCTTAGCTGATAATTAATTGGGGCTGTTAGTCAAGTTTAACAGGTGTTGAGTAATGAAGCAAGACAGGGCATCTGCCATGACCAGCCTCTCTATATTCTTGTTAAAAAAAAAACCAAGATACATCAGACTGTTCCAACCAACCTTATATTGTTTATTAAGCCACCATCAGTACTCTGATCATCGAAGAATGGTGACATTCACAATATAAATCCACCAGGAAACCAGTTGATAATCCTTATATTTTAGCAAGTTAATTAATCCATTCTCCTTGTTTCCAAGATGTCATTTAATATTTTCACTGTCAGGAATAAATATGCAGAACATCCATTAAACACATACACACATTTCCTTGTAATAGAATATTAATTAAAGCTTTGTTTGAGCACAGCATGACACTTGAGGAAAGTAAGATCTAATTCCATTCTTGGCCAGATTAGTTTTACAAAAAGCTGGAGGTTTTATCTCACAATTGTGAAAAGTTCTTATTCAACAGTGGGTAAATGATATCAAAGTCAACATTCAATTTCAAAGGATATTAGCAGAAGTCACTTAGTAAGTACTAAGATTTAAGTATCCATGGATTACACTAGGATAGCTGTAGTCAAAACAAGGCTTCCTGCTGTGTCTTCTTCTAGGAAATGTTATAAGAAATAAAAAATGAACACCAACTCCATTGACAGAGTTTTAAATTATAACATACTCTTATCTACTTTTACTATGCATAGTAGTTGAGTTTGTAGACACTATTCACATTACAATTACCTTTTCATGAGCAGTAACCTGGGATATTCTAAGACAGGGCAAACTTTTGGCTTCGAGGGCCACATTGGAAGAAGAAAAATTGTCTGGGGACCACACATGAAATACACAAACACTTTTGATTTGTAAAAGTAAAGAAAATACGCAAAAAAAAAGAACTACAATACCAGTTGGAGAACCAGATGAGCTATACATGGGAATAAGGGACACCTGGACATTAAATAGAGTTTTTATGATATTATTATTGCTAACTGGGCAATGGGCAGAGTCCCCCCCCTATATCCTTTGCAACATGACATTTTCTTGAGAACTAAGTGTTTCAAACTGGGCCGCATTCATATCCATCCTGGGCTGCATTTGGCCCTCAGGCCGCAGTTTGGACACCACTGTTCTAAGACAATATCCTATTGAACTCAAGTGTGCATTTGTGGGCTGGCTGGTAGTTGCCAGTAATGACTGTGACAATCTGCACAATGGCTTTGACATTTAATATAAATGAAAGGAATTGTAACATAAAAAAACACCAAATAAAAAAAACACCAACACAAATAATACTTTAAAATCACAAAGTCTTTATTAAGAAATAACTTGCAGAAACTCCACTTCCTATCCTGTACAGAAAAGGCAATATGGCGACCATCCATGCTGCTGGGCTGGATTTCTCCTCCTGGCTACCTCCTGACAGTGTGTGAAGGAGCAACATGGATGCGATGAGTTGCAATGTATACCCGGGCTCCCTCCTCCTCCTATACATAAACCAATTCATTGGTGCCACCATTCCTGCCTGTATCTGGGATGTCCTTGCTCCTTCCGTCGCCGGATTTGGACATTTTCTTCCCTAGTAAACATACAAGGACTGGTTCCTTTGGGTAGATTAAGCGATTGGTATCAAAAGATAGGTACCTAATATATAGGGACAGAGAAAAGATGAAAGTGTTTGAAGGGTTACTGTCTGCTCTCATTTCCCTACATATATATGTATTTATAGCACTAGGCAGGTACCTAACATATAGGGACAGAGACAAGAGGAAAGTGTTGGAAGGATTACTTCCTGCTTTGCTCTCATTTCCCTACAGGAATAGGGATTGCTAGCATTAGATAGGTACTGAATATATAGAGATTTTTATTATAAACAATACACTTACATTAATTCATCAAAACATAACATAAAATCAGCAAATCCAAATGCCACAAACCCACCCATACACCCTCCTGCCCGCAGAGTCCATCCCTCTGTCCATAGGCAACAGTCCAAAGAAAAGCCCTCCAACCCACCAATTCATAAGGCCAAACTTGCAAGGTCCTGTTATTGTCCATATGGCCATCATACCACCTCAAAATACAAAAACAATAGCCAATCCTCATACTCCGGGCTGGACAATGTTACCACCATTACCCTGAGAAGAAAAGGAGAGAGGTATTAGAGTACGGGAGACCATATTAATAAAGATACTACAGTTCCCCCATTCAGCACATAACAAGAGGGCATGTTCATGAAAGAGAAAGGTACAACCCTCGCCATCATATTTCATTAACGTTTGACCTCCTTATATCATTTTCCTTCAGGAAACTCAACTGAGCCAGAGATGCTCTCACA
>CM044438.1:127092576-127113760 GCA_024363595.1 Xenopus borealis
ACTCCAGACTCCACATTGAAATCATATCCCCTCCAACCATTGACAAGTGGGAAGGTTACGGCTTTTGTATTTCTCTCCCTCCCTCCTTTCTGAAGAGACTTTGGAATGACTCCTTGGCATCCTCCCACCACGATGAGTCAACCCTCTCAATCTCGCTCTGAAGACGCATCATAAAGACACGCTTTGATGACTCCTCTGCCAGGACAGGATACTGGTGCTAAGCCTCCACAGCCCTCTCCCCCTACTTGTGATGGAAGAAGACCCCACAGGAAAGAAACTGCAAAGTGGTCAGAGTATTTCACAGGCTGCTCACACACATCAGTAAATGCCTCCCCCTTCTTAACAAAGGCCATATCAAGATGACTGGACCTCCCTGCACAATGGTAAGTATGTCTGCCAACACGACCATTACAGATAGCAACATCCACTAGGCCTGCCTGCTGAAGCCTTCTGAGTTATTTACTCTAGTTCCCGTCCTATCTTGTGGCCTTAATACCTGGTTGAAATCTCCAGCCAGAAACACTGGAAGGGAAGTGTGGAGGTACTGTCTCATATCAGACAGCAATGCACTTCTTCTTTGGCAAGACTGTGGCCCATAAATGTTAATAAAGCACATCTTTCTGCCTCTGGCTGTGATGTCAAGAAGGAGACACCTGCCTACTTGGATTTCCACAAGTCAGTGTACAACAACATTCAATTCAGATCTAAACAGCACCCCCACACCACCACATGGCTTGATGGTCTCACTTCCTTGGCCTTTGGGTGGTGCTCTCTTCAAACTCCTTCTTGGGGCTTCAGGCTTTTTAAACTCCCCTTCTGTATCAGATGAGGCAGAACAGCTGGTAGTGCTGGGCTTCTGGTAGCAATAGGGAACCTGCTCTTTGAGAGACTTTTGCATCTTTTCAAATCTCTCCATGTTTTCAAAACACTCCCTCCAGGGCCCCACTTTAGTCAGTAACCACTCAATGGAAACTTCCACTTCAAAGAGTTCCCCTTTAAGTGTGATCTTTTCAAGTTCAAGTCTCCCTCTTTTGTTCTTATTTGCAGCTCTGATCAGCTTTTGTTGTGCCACAATTTCTGGCTCTTTCTTCTTTTTGTCACTGTAGGCTTGTGTCAACTGCTTAATGATAGTTGGAATATCCTCAGGACAAGGCACTGGGGGCTCTCTGCAGATGCACCTGAGGCAGAAGCTGATTCACAGGAAAACTGGGATTCATCATCAGATATGTCAGTGTTACAGGCAGTATCAGGTGCAATTTTGGCAAGTACAGGGTTAATTGCAGGACTGGGTGCAGGTGTCTCGTTACCTGCTGAATCCTGAGGTTTGGCCTCCCCAGTAAGAGAAAGCTCAGCAGCAGCAACAGCAATGATCCTGCCAGTGTGACTCACAGCAGCACCTTTTCCCTTCCCAAATGCACTTTCCCTTGCTGCACAGACATCATGGGGAGTTTCTGGCACAACATCACAAGTATCTGGAATAATCTGGCTTTCAGGGGATGCTGGGAAAACTTGATCAGCTTGCACTATATTCACAAGTGAGTCACACACAGCTTTAACCCCAACATTGCCATCACACTCAGTGGGGGGAACTTGCCTGCCAGAAGCAGGGCTTACAGGGGATGCTGGGAAACTTGGATAATGTTGCAGTTTATTTACAGGTGAGTCACACACAGCTTCCCATATATTCAGCTTTTTTTCCTATTAATAACATTGGGATCAGCCATCAAAAATACCAGTCAGGCCGGTAAAAAAACCAGGTGGCAACCCTACTTGCAGCACTTCTCTTCCACTCACAATTAACTGCTTGTTAGAGTCCTCCTCACTTACACAGGTACTGGCTGACAGGCCACTACCACCAGCAACACTTTCATTATTCATAACTTGAGAACCAGCACAAGGATCCAGCTCTTGATCTCCTCTGGTTCCTGATACATTCCCACACGTTTTTTGCCAAAATTGGCCATCCTCCAGGGTCCTGAGATCCCTTAGTCTCCACTTCCATCCAGGAGCCTCACACAAACAGTGTGCTTAGAGACAGAGACAAGAGGAAAGTGTTGGAAGGGTTACTGCTCTGCTCTCATTTCCCTACAGAAATAGGGATTGGTAGCGCTAGATACTGTAGGTACCTAATATATAGAGACAAGAGGAAGATGTTGGAAGGGTTAGTGCCTGTTCTGCTCTCATTTCCCTACACTATAAGGATTGGTAGCACTAAATAGGTACGTACCTAATATATAGGGTTTTTATGGTGTTATCAAAAACATCATTAACAACTGAGACCGACATTCTGGTCAATGATACCAAACATAAGGACAATTGAAATCCCAAATACGCGTGCCATACTGTATGTCCTGATAAAGAACTTGACAATTGGGCAATACCTTAGACAAGGTTAAATTAGTACAGTACCTCGCCCTTATCCCTTCTACCGACATAAGTCCATAGTGTGCAGTTCAGCAGGAACTATTGTAGATTGGTTTATCCCTCCATTCCTTAGTTCCCAGCATTGGAATTCCATCACAATGGTACAGGTGGCATATCTGTAGGAATTCTCATCATAGTTTGAGGCCTTTAAAAACTTTTTGCCCTAAAATGCTACTTCTCTACTTAGCCTCATGGGAAAAGCTGTATTCCGATAGCAGTTGTACCCTAGTGTGGGAGAGATACCTCCTGCTCCTGAGGCTCCATCTTTTGCAAAATAAAATGTATAGCAACCAGAGAAAAACACTAGAGAATCTCTAGCCCTTACTCTAACTTAAACATTGCCCCATGATTCTGAGGAATCCAGCCTTGTAGCACTTACTCCATAAGAAAAAACTTTGTGTCAGACTAATGTGACTTCTGCGCAAATATCAGCCAGCACTTTGCCTTGGGCAGATTAATTATACAGCAGCTCGAGGAATACAATGTACAGATGCTTCATTGTGCACACACTACTGGTTACTTGAAAGGAAACTAATGAATAAGGGAGTGAATAGAGCAGGTACGCATTACTGTCGGCATTAACCAACCAGAAATTTCTTGGCTGGCTTTACCACCATCTGGATTTAACCGTGGCATTTAACACTGTGAAGCTTGGGTGCCAGAAATGAAAATGAAATGCAACATAAACAATATGTTCGTATCTAGAGTTTGAGATAATATTCCAACCTCCACAGAATCATGATTTTAAAACAAATGAAATGCCCCCGTTTATTTAATCAGAAGATGCAGAGTTCCCATGAAAACTAATTAAGGAAAGGAAGACTGTCGGGCTCAAATCGCTTTTCACATATATTGGCCTGTATATTGAACTGCACAGTAATTATATTTTGATTAACATTTTAAAATTGTGGCTCTCCTTGTAAATGCAGAAGCAGACGAAAGATTAAAGAATGGCACCACAAATTCAAAGGGTTGAAGGGATATCACATACAGAACATGGTAATTAAGGAATAATGAACCAGGCGAATCTCCAATAGCATTTCATACAATAGCTGATGGGATCTTACAATATGTTTAAATTACAACAACAATTCTGTTTGTCTGTCTGTTTGTCCATCTGTCTCTACACTTCTACCAGTCTCCCTGTATTCCTGGGTATCTTTCTAATCCTCTTTGTTAACCTTTCTTGTTATTGGTGTATCTAAGTATGTGTGTTTGCCCCTCATTAGTGTATCAATGCAAACTCCTGCACACCCTACTTCCAATTATATAACTGTTACCTGGTGCTTCAAGAGGTAGAGGCTCGGCCACCTCACATAAAGTCCAACCAAAAAAATACCAATGGCACACAGGATCTGTGCAAGCAAGTGCTTTGCGTGTTTATTGTTGATGCAACGTTTCGGGGTCATGCCCCTTTCTCAAGCATGCTTGAGAAAGGGCCGTGACCCCGAAACGTTGCATCAGCAATAAACACGCAAAGCACTTGCTTGCACGGATCCTGTGTGCCATTGGTATTTTTTTGTTTGCCCCTCATTATCATTCTATTAATCTATTTTTTATCCTTTTTTGAATTCCAAGGTTTATATTTGTCTCAGAACAAATGAAAATACTCCACATGCACTAAATGTGCCAATTTGAATCAAATCTGACATTTAGAGGCTTATTTATTAAAGGTCATATATTAGTGGTTTTAGAGGTTTTGAAATTCACATTTCCATATTAATTAAAGTCACTAAGTATTGACCAATGCTTCCTGCTGATTGGTTGCTATGTGTTATTGCCCCGGGCTTCCTCAAACTCTGAAATAATAATTTCCATTGAATTTATACAAATTTATTATTATAAAAAGCACTAATGAAAAAATAATGCTGAACAATGCAAAAAATCTGGACAATTAGGAGAAAAAAAATCTTAAAACCTCAAAAATTCTGATCTGGTTTAAAAATGGCCCAATAGGATCAGCACAGCTTCCTTTGTCTTCCACTTTACTTGGCGAAGCTTGACATTTGAAGCTTTTATTTTTTTTTTTCACTTAATTGATCTAAAATTTTTAGAGCTTTTTAGAAATATAGGCAAACCACAATTTTTTTCGTGATTTGTGGGGGAAAAAATTACAATTTGATGTAGAATTTACTTGACAATAGCCCACATATAAATCATAATTTTGACTTACAATGCAGTAAAACTGATTAGTTTAGTCACCCCGTTCCCCCCATGTTGAGTGAAATTTCTGGAAGTCTACTTTTCACTAGAACTTACAGGTATTTATTGTTTGATGAACCATAATCTCATTTGGGGAAACAATTTGAAACCCTTTTTAGGATAATGTTTCCTTGCTCTTTTGTGATTGAACCCAGGATGACAAGTGAAAAGAAGAACATTTCATGGATTAAAACACTTGCTTAGTTAGCTAAGTGAGAAAGATGCTTACCGGTATATTCAATACGCATGGGAATTATACAGGAAAGCAGTAGGTGTGTAGCCAGCAATTACTGCATTTGCTGTGACTAGTGATGGGCGAATTTATTCGCCAGACGCGAATTCGAAGCGAATTCCCACGATTCGCCGCCGGCTAATAAATTCGCGAAACGCCAGAGAAAATTTGCGGCGCGCCAAGAATGATACGACTCCTGTTGTAAACGAAGCGACAGGTGTGAAAAACGTGCCACGACTCATTTTGTGAATTTCGCTGGAAATTCGCAAATTTTTCGGCGAAGCGAAAAAGGATAGATTCGCCCATCACTAGCTGTGACTGCTTTCCATGTTTATGTTGTTTTGGACATCTAGAAAAGAATGATGCGGTAAATAAGCAATGAGACAACTTCCTGTAGAACCCTGGGTTTCTTGATAACTAATGAATACTCACCACTTCGGTCCCCTTCGGCAAGATGGCGGTGCCCAGGGCTCCTATGTGGCATGTTCTGATAACCACGCATCAAACATGTGCAGCATCTTGATGCCAGCACGTCAGAGCGGACACAGCGGCATGATGCCAATGCGCCAAAATGCACAGCGCCAGCAAGCAGCGTCATGACATCATCACGCTCATTTGGAGTCAAATAGGTCTATATACAGTATGATGCCAGAACTTTACTGACCTTTCCCAATAATAGGGTCCACTTCTTGTGTTCGTGGGTGCAACTTATTGCTATTCTTGATTCCTGTGAATCTTGCAGCCTGTACTGACCCTTTTCGGATACCTTGAACTGTGTTGGACTGGTGTTTTCTCTTTGATCTGCAAGTCCTAGCAGAGCCTCTGGGCCCTTACCATAACACTGTCAAATTAAAGAATAATTCATTTATAGGATGAAGGAAGTGGACAGTAGATACATGAAGAAAACCAATTATACTGTTTCTTGTATTACTTTTGACTATGGTAGAGTAAAGTTGATGTGTAGGTGAACCAATCATTGACATGTAGCTAGAACAGTTGAAAAAACAAAACGCCAATACTTTAGTATGCTGCAACAGGGGTCATCCCAAATTTATTCAAACGTTTCGGGAACACCTGTCCCTTCCTCAGTGATCAGGGACAGGTGTTCCCGAAACATTTGATTGTAACTGCAAGCGTCTGGTAGCACCATGGAATAAATGTGGGATCACCCCTGTTGCAGCATACTAAGGTATTGGCGTTTTGTTTTTTCAATTGGATTAATTGCTGGCGCATGGCTCGGCCAGTGCCAGTACCTTATACCCCTTAAATTGGATTTTTTTATGTAGCTAAAGGACATCCAAACTATTCTCTAAGGTTGTATCATGTATACAATGAACCCCCTTATGGGCTGTAGATTAGTTATTTGAACCCTGAACTATATTTGACTTGGCGACCTCCTCCTACCTATCTATGTCTTTCCTTTCTAAAGACTTTAACCTCCTTTTCAAATTTTTATGGCCTCAGAGAACACTCTGTGTGTAAATGTCCATCTGGTTACCAGAGATGATTGCCTTTAGAATGGAATTCTGGATGTGTAAGGGCTGAAGTTATCTGTAGCTCTGTAAGCATGTGTAAATAATTCCCTGTTTTAAAGGCTGAATGGCAGCTATAGCCAAATTTGGCTACAATTTGTACCTGAAACTCAGAAAGAAATCACCAGTGCTCAGTCTAACCCACACTGTGGCATTGACCAGCTGCTAGAAGTCGCCTTGTACCAGTGCTCTGTCTAACGCACATTATGGAGTTGACCAGGTGCTATAAATGATAAAAAGCCAATATTTGTACACAAAAAGAAAGAGAAAATTTGCCAGTGCATGGGTTGCTTTTAAAAATAATATTTACAAAAAAAGGAAACAATTCTTTTTGTGTATAAATATTGGATGGTTTTTCATTTATAGCAGCACTGGCACAAGGCTGCTTCTACCAGCTGGTCAGCATCACAGAATGTGGTGGACCAAGCGCTGGCAGTTTCTTTCTGTGTTCTATAGTTCTGTGATGACTGAATTTAATTTTCCCAGCCATTCTGTTTCTGGTCAGATGGACTATAAGGAGCTAGAAATGTCCTATAAAGATATTGAAATGCTTCATATGATTTATAATACTCATAGTAGATAGCATTAAAGACCATTTGGAATTCATGTAACTGGTGTAAATGTTTTGGGTACTTTATGGAAAACTCGGCTCCTTATACCCGGCAGGGCCACATTCACTGTCCATTGCATATATAGAACAGTGTTGGAAGATGCAGAAGAAGTCAGGATGAATTGTGGATGGTGCTCTTCACCAGTTTCTTTTGAACATCTTTGGTTTTTAGTTTTCCTTTACAAGTATCTACAGTTTATAATCTCCAGTTAAAACATGGACTTCAAAATTGATTGGGGTTGAATTTCTCAACCTCTCAAAAAACAGATTGGAATTGAAGTCATGTAGATTACTGTGAGGAAGCAGTTAATAATAATAATGCAGAATTGTAAAACAATATATCTGAACTAGTTTGGCAGCTAATTTTTTTTTTGTTCAATAAATAAATCAAGAAAGCCAATTTAGTTCTCAGTAAAATGTCTCTCAGTAGACCCTTTTCCTGTGTGTACAGTTGAGCAAGAAGTAATGGCTGTAAAAGCTACTCTTAAAATTTTTTATTTGATATTTTAATATTGGAGACGTTGTCTATATCTGGAAAAACAATATCTCCGTTTACCAAAATGGCCTTCTTAAATGCGGCCTTTATCTTAAACTTGATGACAGTGTGTTTACATGTAATGCTGAGATTATTATGGAAACTAATTAGAAAAACATTCTGTCTCACATGGATCAGCTGATGTCTTTCCGGCCTTTGCAGACTGTATATTTTCTGGAAAGAAGTAATAGAACTTATGGTTTCAAAATAACCTCATTACTGAATCAGATGAACTATCCACATGAACATTTTGATTGAAAAGGTTAACAGTCATCTCTAGACACATATATGCAAATGCATTGGGTGAAAAATGCAAATATAGTACTATAGAAAGAACAAAAAAAAAACGGAATGCAAATTACCTGCTTTATATTTGACTTTATTACTACATATCTAAAACTCGAGTGTTAATTATAAAATATTGATCACTATTATCAGCTGGTAAGGATTCTCCTTGGCATCATTAAAACACAATTTTATCTCTGTTCTAGTAAATTGAATATTTTGGTGATAACGTTTCATAGCAATCTGTGGTGTTTCATCGTTGGAATATTTTTGGATGCATGTTCTCTCTTTATAGTACTTCAAAATATGTTTGTTCCATCTCATTTGTCTGAAGGCAACTTAGTATCTTTTGAATACTAATGATTCTTTTGAAATATTATTTTAATGAAACTATGAAACACATCATTGTATGCTATATTTTGTTGTTGGATTGCTAATGATACCCATTCATTATGTAAATGGTTTTGTAAGCAGGGTGAATGCAATAAATAAAGATAGGTAGTCCTTGTGGCTCGCCTCTTTCTGCTGATAGACGCACCCCATGCTGAGAAGGAAATGTATCAGAACTAAAGCAGTTCAGCTTGTTGCTGTGTTGGAAATTTCCTCAACTGACTGTGTTAAGACAACAGAGAAGAATTAGATATTGTTACCCTCCTGTTGATGTGTACCTTAATGCCCTCTAATGCATATTGTCATATTTATTGCAGCTTGTATGAGGGAAACATGGATTTTTCCATTTCATCTGTAATTTTCTCCAGCTATTACAGTTTATACTTTAGATGATTGGAATCTTGACCACTCTACTACAATCACAATCAGATTTCAGGGGATGAAAATAAATACTATATAAGGCAAAACTGACATCATTTTAGATCAGAAATCAGGTAAAACTGTCTGGAAAAGCATTATTAACCTATATTTGTTAGACTATTCTTTCTCAAGGTGTCTTGATTTCAGAATGGATGGTACTTGCCAATCTGGACATAATTACTAAGTCTCACTCCTGACAAGGCAGGGTAGGGGGAATTTTAATTACTATAGAGGTATCAGGTCACATGGTGGGCCTGCTTCCTCTATAGTTATGCCAGTGCTTGTTAACATAAATTAGCATGCAATATTCAGCAGAAAGTTCACCATGTGCCATTACCCTAATTCTACTTGGATTCTATAAATTCAAAATCCTAGGGTCAGATAGATGATACAGGTTGAGGGGAGGGAGTCCAATCAAGCAGAAGGCAGCAGCGGTTTGGTGGCATTGCGAAATAAGACATTCAGTTATGGACTTGAATGGAGAATTTTCACTATGGCTCAGGACATGTAGACTTTATACATAAGTTAACTGAATGCCATGGTTCATGGGTTGTAACCTTTGGCCCCTTTACACTGAATTTTGTTATTGTGCATACTGGGGCATCTCTTTGCAAGGGCTGTGAGGAGGGCATCACATTTCACTCTTGGGATTCTTAGATTGGTATTCTTAGGGGATTATGTAATGATAGGCATTATTACATATGGGAGCTCACATTCTAGCATCCAGAACACCATTACAATCTAATGACTGGTTACAGGGGTCTCTAATGGTGGACTGGGTTTCTGCAATGGTAGCATTTATGGGCAGTGATGAGCAAATCTGTCCAGTTTGGCATTGCAAAAAATTTGCAGAACTGTGAAAACTTAGCGAAATACATTGACATCAGTGGGTGTCAAAATTTTATGCAGGCAACATAGGGACATTTTGTCTTGGCGACTTTTGTCTTTTTTGTCCAAATGCATCAAAGTCAATGGGAATTTTATTCTTAATGGGGCATTTAAGTCTTGGTGTCAATGGGCATTTTTTTTTTATTGGGACATTTAGGTCTTGGTGACAACTTTGTCTTTGGGAATATTTTTCACAGGAGAGTTTTGCCACAGTTTGGCCAAAAAAAATTGCAGATGGCGAAATTCAGACATTCACTGCAAATCCATGAATGGCGATAAAATTCACTCATCATTATTTATGGGGATTAAGGAGCCTATAATAACATAGTGGAGAGTAAGATTAGGGGCAGTAGATCATTAAATTAAACAGTGGACCATAGTACATTCTGATGACAGTTTGAGTGGCATCCAAGATTTTATCTCAAGCACTGGGCCGCATTAGAATACTGATTATGTAACTAGTGAAAGAGCACGAAATAAACACTAATTTTCAGAACAATGGAGAGGTAGTAGGATAAATTATGATTGTTAACAGCTTAGGACAGGAATTATGTTTCTCAAGCAGTGGGCAAGACTAGAACATTATGATGGCTGCTCACGGGGGAGTAGGGAGTTTGTAACTTAAATAGTGGATAAGACTAGAACACTCACATAGCAGCTTAAAGGAAAAGGGGCAGGAAGTGTGTAATTCAAGCAAGGGTTAGGAATAGAAGCTTCTTTCCCTGTGTGAAAAGAAATAACATGAAGGAGGCTCTGAATGAATGTGTATTCTGATCATGGTTTCCTTACATTCTTGTTCTTACTATTTATTATAATGCTTGCCCAACAGGGGTTCCATCTTATATCACCAGCAGAGACAAACAGATGAGTGTCATTTGCCTTTTTCCCTTGAGGAAAAAAAACTAGAACTCCTTGCTTCTAAAGCAAGCAACAGGTGGTAAATAGGTAGGGTGATCATCAGTGACAAGATACTCTCATGTAATCTTCTTAATTAAGAAGAAAATGGCAGAATGTGAAGCACCAGAAGATGCACAAAACAAATCTGACAAATGTTCTTTCATGAATACCATACAGCATCTTCCAGCAATCACCGTTAATTTGAAAATACACAAAAGATAGACAAAGCAGAAAATACCTAGCCAGGTACCTGCATGGCAAAGAATTCAGAAAAGGAGAAAAGATAAGATTGAACATTTTGCTGGAACATTAGAAACTGAAGCAGGTTTCACACATTCAAAAAGATTTGGGGGGAAATTATCCAATTTAGTCTGTTCTTTCATCATGTAATGCACAAAAGGATACAATTCAGATTTACTGAGCTCCCCTGTCAGTTACTGACTACATATGCCACATTGTGCACAGCGTAACACTTTAGCATTGAACTCCATAATGAAATGTAGCTTCCAATTTACATAAATGAATATCGCCATGGTTAATAGTGTTTGGGACGAAGAAGGAAGATTGGAAAGTTGAAAGACAATGAAAAATGAATGTAAACTTTTAGCTAAAATACAGGACTTTTTTGTGTTATCCAAATGTTTAAAACAATGGGTAATAGAAATAGGTTACATTTAGGTTTTTAATTAAAATAATCATTTTTATTAACACTTCCTTTCATTAATATACAGTAGCTAACGTAATAACTAAATTGCTTATTTTTATTGAGGCGTTTTGGATTCACTGTGAAACAAGAACATAAGTTACTTTGAAAAAATGTGTTGTCATTGAATTAGTATTTAATAAACACCTCTACATTTCAGAATTAAATTGGAATCCTAAAATAGCTTTGTACATTGCCCTCTAATTAAATGAAAATGTTCTTAGAAAAATGAATTCTGGACACCAAGCAGTCGAAAGAAAGTAGGATCCTACCTATCCTACCATAATGATCCATAGTTACCCTTCTATTTATTATTCAGGTGCTTTCTTGGAGATCCAGCTTTACAATTTGAGGACTCTGCAGGTTATTTTTAGGATACTTTTCCTTAGCATTTTATTGCAACTAGAAATTCTTAGTCATGGTCTGGATTAACAGATTCAGAACATTCTTTAATGTCTTATAATTGCAGTTAAGCAATTTGCTCTATTTCACCTTAATAATCCTCAACAATGCCTCCTACCCCTCATTTCATGTGCCTTCTATGAGATCCCGCTTCACTGTTTTGTGAACCTCTTGTTTGGAAAACAATTTGGGATTGATATAGCTGGGAAAATGATGTAGCACATTCAGCCCTATGAAACAATTGGTTAGATTAACCCCTATAATTCCCATGTGCCCAAATCAATAATGCACCTAAGGATTACACTTCTAATCATCAGGCCATAGAACACAAGGTAATTTGCTAGGTCTTATGTGGGTATATCATAGTTACATAGTTAAATTGGGTTGAAAAAGGACAAAGTCCATCAAGTTTAACAATTTAAGTCTTCCATCCCTCTAACCAGCTTAGCTACACATCTCTGCACTCTCTCCATCTCATTTATATCTCTCTTAAGGACTAGAGTAAAAAACTACAATGCATACTCCAGATGAGGCCTTAACTGGGATCTGTCAAGGATTACAGTAGGTAGGTGGCACTGTGGAGACTGATGATGGAGAGTCCTTGAGGCAGGAGCTGATTGTACCTATGGAACATGTAAAGGGAAGGCAGGAGCTGGTTGAAAATGGCTACGATTTAGACTGGAACAAGTGAAGGTCAGGACTAGATCAGACTGGATAGGACAATGAGGGCATAGATCGGGGAAAGCTGAAAGGATGAGACGGGACAATGAGGGAGTAGATCGGGGGCAGACTGAAAGGATGAGACAGGATGGTGCGGGCGTAGATCTGAGATAGGATAGCGGGAGGAGACTAGAGCAGAAGATGATAGCAGAAGGACAGGATACAGAAGGAGAGAGGAGCAGAGGAGAGGGGACTGGATAGCAGGAGAGGGAGGAAAAGGCAGAGCAAGGGTACAAGTCAGAACAGGAAGCAGGAAAAGGCAAGGCAAGATCAGATCAAGGTCAAGACAGAAATACTTTAAGGCAAGGTAAAAAGTGGACCTAGAGCAGAACTGGGAAGGAAAGACAAGGCAGGAACAGAAGAAGGTAATATAAAGAGGAAAGGTTCAAGGTAGGGCAAAACAGGACAGGACAAGGCAAGGAGGCTAGAGCTGAAACCCTTAGCTAGGGGCAATGCCACACTGCTAGTCTGGGAAACCCCAAGATCCTTCTTATTTAAGGAAACTCCTAACACACTGCCATTTGTTATATAACTTGCATTTATTTTATTTTTGCCAAAGTGCATAACCTTGCATTTATCAAAATTAAACCTAATTTTCCAGTTTGCTGCCCAGATTCCCAACTTAGACTGATCACTCTGCAAAGTGGCAGCATCCTGCATGGAACCTATAGTTCTGCACAATTTAGTCATCATCTGCAAAAATAGAAACAGTACTTTCAATGCCCACCTAGAGGTCATTAATAAACAAGTTGAAAAGGAAGGACCCAGTAAAGAGCCCTGCGGTACTCCACTAGCACTGGTCAAATTAGAAAAAGTTCCATTTACCATCACTCTTTGTAGTGTTCTCTTTTAGCCAGTTCTATATCAAGGTACAATTACTATATTCCAGGCCAACATTCCTTAATTTAACCAGTAACTTTCTGTGTGGCACTGTATCAAATGCCTCTAAGTAAATCCCATCCACTGCCATCCCAGAATCAAGGTCCCTGCTTACTTTCTCATGAAAAGAAATTAAGTTAGTCTGGCAAGATATATTATGCATAAAACCATGCTGGCACAAACTCATAGTATTGTTATTTGCTTTGAAGTCCAGTATCTTGTCCTTTATTAACCCATAAAAAAAGCTTTCCTACCACTGATGTTAGACTAACTAGCCTATAGTTTTGAGGCTGAGAAAGGGATCCCTTTTTGAATTGTGGCACCACATTAATTTGCCAGTCTCTCTGCACCATGCAAGACCTCCTGAATCCTGAAAAATTAAGTAAAGAGGTTTGGCAATCACAGAGCTAAGCAGCTAAGTACCCTGGGATGAATAACATCTGGCCCCTGACCTTTGTTTATCTTAACATGTTCTGTCTCTTTTGAATTTCTTCATGTGTGGACCATGCATCGTTAGTTGTATTACTAGAATTGGGACTATTAATAAGGAAACCTTCATTCGCTGATTCCTCTTTTGTGTAGCCAGATGAATTGTCATTCAGCATATTTACAAACCTATTATCTTTTTCTGTCTTGGCAACCCCATTACCACAGTCAATGTCTGGATAATTGAAGTCACCCATAGTAATAACCTGACCTACTGTAGTTGTAAAGCCACTTCTATTTTTAAGCTGGGCTTCATACTCATCATTTCTACTAGCTGGTTTATAGCATACACCAATGATAATTTTCTTTGTAACCCCAGTCAAAATCTCTACCCATACGGATTTCACACACTCACCAGTGCCAGAAATAGTTATTTCTTTAGTTTTACAGTGTCCCCAGTTCAGCATCTACTATAGCAATAGATTTCACATATCACTGGCAATTTAAATTAAAAAAACATAAATACGAGAGATGGTGAAAAATAATATACAGTGTTACTTTCATCTGGGGCTATGTATGTTTTACTTTTTATGTCAAAATGACTCCTTTTTGGGGTATAAACCTGGTTTAATGAAAACATTTAAACAAATCTATGTCCCAATGGTAAGTGGCACTTTCCAGGAAATGGAAGATGGATTAATTAAATGTAATAATATTCTAGGTTAGTGACAGTCACTCAACGGCAAAGTTCATGCCAGTGGAGCCATTACAAGCCATGTACATTATTTTAGTACCTTGCTATTATCATTCCTTATGCATATCTGTGTCAATGCACATCTCATTATAGAGTCTAATAACATTATTGTTAGGTTCTTTTTGAGAAGGGAACTGCTAAGTTCATGTTTCACGTACCTTTGTCCCTGAACATAATTTTCATTTTTTTAATGAAATGAAAAGTTATTATTTTTCTTGCCTTCAACTCATTCCAATTACTTTTTCCATCAAAGAGACCCATATTCAAGTTTTCAAGTTTTCAAAATATTTAGCCGGGAAAATCTGAAAGGTAAAATAGAGCTATCTTCTCATATTCCTTTTGCTACTAACAAAAATACAAATTTAATTTTAGTATTACACTGGGTATGATCAAAGATTATCAGTAGCGATGGGCAAATTTCAAAGAAACGGCTAATTTTGATGCTGGTATTGTTAGGTCCTCTAGTTTCATTGAATGAAACTTTCAAATATTTAAGATGGACCAATATCCAGTAGATTCATGATTTGATGACTTGTAATGCCATGAGGGACAGATACCAACAGTTTCATATCTACAAATTCCCAACAGGTTTTGGAAGAAGACATATTTTCTCCACCAGGTAGCTATGCAGCCTAGAATGCAAGCCATAGAATGACTTTACACCTCTCCCCCACACAGGATAGCTATTGAGACAATGCAAGGTTTCATGATCTCTCTGAATTTCCCTCTGCCTGCCTTTCATACACTCTCCTTTACTCAGGGTCCCTTATAGTTCACACAGGTGAATGAAAAATACCAATGATGAAGAGCCTTTAAGGGGTACCACATTGTGTGGAGCAAAGACCTACCTTGCCCTTTTTGTCCAGAAACTGTGCAGGTACTGGTGAGGTGTTAACCCTTTCCTTTCTCCTTGGTGGAGTCTCAATTGTATAGTTAGCTAGCCTCCTATCTCTCACCAGCTAATTTAAAATACTTAGAAGAACCTGGGCAATTATCTCAAGTACTGGCCCTGAGGCCCAGAATATTCATAATTATTTGAAGTATATAATAAGCCAAAAAGGCTTGGACCATCTACTAACTTTCTTATATGGGCTTCCCACTTAACCGTTCTTACACCCCCACTGATTTAACATAAGAACATTCTTGTTACAATGGTTTATCATATCTTCATAAAAATATAAATGTATTGGTCCTCAGGCCCTGAATATGGGCAATTATCTAAAGTATTGGTGTCATCAGTTCTCCCTTTCATAAGCCAAACAGGCTTGGGCTAACTCTTTACTATTTAACAAAAGAACATTCTTGCAACTTTTTATCAAATCCTCATTATTGAATAAATGGTTTACAAGTGTAACTAACACAGGTTGAGAGACTCAAAATCCCAATAAAGCCTTATGTTTGTGTTTCCCAACAGATGACAAATTAATGCTTTATTTACT
The DNA here is from genome assembly GCA_024363595.1 of Xenopus borealis. Taxonomy (NCBI): domain Eukaryota; kingdom Metazoa; phylum Chordata; class Amphibia; order Anura; family Pipidae; genus Xenopus; species Xenopus borealis. Next base: position 127,108,315 of record CM044438.1, read on the forward strand.
AGGTCCTTACACACGGGGACTTTTTTTGGAAGGGGTTATTTACAGTTAGAGCTGTGAAGATGTAGAATTCTCTCCCTGAATCAGTTGTGATGACAGATAGATTAGATAGCTTTAATAATGGATTTGATGGCTTTTTTTTTTAGAAAGTGAGGGAATACAGGGTTATGTACAAGTTGATCCAGGGACTGGTCCAATTGCCATCTTGGAGTCAGGAAGGATTTTCCCCCTCTGAGGCAAATTGGAGAGGCTTCAAATATTTTTTTTTACCTTCCTTTGGCTCATGTAGCAATTAGGCAGGTTATATATAGACATAAAAGATTGAACTTGATGGGCATGCATCTTTTTTCAACCTAACTTGCCCTTTTACTATGAATGTTCAATAGGTTTATGTGGCAAAAAGGGCACTTTATCTATTCCTGGAAAATATATATGTGGGTTAATGGCATAACATCATATTTTTGCATAGAAAATACTACTGTAGTACATATTTTTTATATGCTTGAATGGAAAACCCAAAAAATTATGACAAAAATACCATATTTTATATACTGAACTTATTATGTTAGGCAAAAGCCTAACATTTCAACATCTCACTTGTCACAGGGGTCACCATCTTTGAAAGTGTCTATGACACTCACATGCTCAGTAGGCTCTGAGCAGCTGTTGAAAAGCTAAGCTTAGAGACTCAAATTAACCAGCAAAAATGAGATTGGTTTGTAAGCTGACGCTTCAGGGCTGATTTTTAATTTCAGAAATTTCTATACTATGTGTACTGTATATTGTAAGTGGGTCCCTAAACTCAGTAAGTGGCAGCAGCACAGAGCATGTGAATCAGTGAATCAGCAGAAAAGAAGATGGGAAGCTACTGGGGCATCTTTGGAGACACATATATCACAGATCTTCACTGTAAAAGGGTTGTGGTTGCCTTGGGATAGTACAGAAGAACAAAACTTCCTGTACAACATTTCTAACTACCTCTTTAGTTAAACTTTAGGTCTCCTGAAAAGCTCTTGTACAACAGGCCATTTGTGTTGTTATAATATTGAACAGATAAAGGTATACATTACTATTTGTAATGTTATTCCTTTTTTCTTTTCTGTTGGACAATGGTTGTTTTAGACCCATACCCCCACATTTGACTATATTATACTAAATATTAACCAGGAACCCAATCTCAAGTATATTAATATATAAGTATTTTAGCATTAACCTTTATAAGGGTCAAGGAAAATTTGTCTTTCAGCATGTGTAGCCTTGTTACACAAGGCCTATGGTAGAAATTAGCCAGAAGTAGAACTTTACCAAACAGTTTCTAACTATAAAATAGACATTAATCTCAACAGAAATGCTTGAGTAGAAAGCCAATATGTATAGCATTATAGTGGGACAACTCTGTTGTAGCTATGATAACTCCTAGGACTAGCTAAAAAATGAATTATTTAAAAATTAAAATGAATGTTTTCTTATAATACGTATATGTAGGCAAGGGTGGTACAATCATTCAGCTGTGTGTCTCCAGGGAAGTTAATGGTCACTGGTCTACACAAGACTTCATTGTATGGCATCGTTATTTTGATATAAACTTTACCTAAAATATGAGACCCACTGCATGGAAGAATTTAGACATCATTGATGCAAACAATGGTATTTAACAATGCAGGTATGGGACATGTTATTCAGAATGCTTGGGACCTGGGGTTTTCCAGATAATGGACCTTCATCCCTTAAGTCTACTAGAAAATCATGAAACATTAAATAAACCCAATAGGCTGGTTTTGCTTCCAGTAAGGATTCATTATTTATTAGTTGGGATCAAGTACAAGCTACTGTTTTATTATTATAGAGACAAAAGAAAACATTTTAAAAATGTGGATTATTTGAATAAAATGGACTCTATGGGAGACAGCCTTTCTGTAATTCTGAACTACTGAATAACAGGTTTCTGGATTATGAATCCCATACCTGTCATGCAATTACTGTACTTACCTTATTGTTCTACCTACCCTAACAACCAGGCAATGACTGGGCAGTTATGATGGAAGATGAACAAGAGATACTATATATACAGACTAGACAGATAGAGAGAGGGATAGCAATAGATAAGAAATATGTTAGAAATATGAGATAATAAGATATGTATATAGATCACTGTCTTATTTTATTCTGAACTTTTGTTTATTAATTGTGTTAATTGATTGTAAAGAGATATCTCCTTGGATTTCCTCTGGGAACTCCATTCTTGCTCTTTTACATTTTTTCAATTTTGATTTTCCTTTACAGACACAATATGACAAATGTGTAAAACATTTATTAAAGAATGTTTAAAAGCAGCTTTATTCTACAGAATAAAATGAAGACATCAGTAAGGGGTCAAAATATTTTTAAAATGTGGTTTGAAAAGCCACAGCATTGCTTACATTGTACCATCCCCTATTACTGATACTGAAACTCAATTAAATGAGTAGCTAAGAATGACGGGGAGTTTGTCGCTAATGACAAGTGTCTGACTGTAGCAGAAAATGAAGAGCAGCCCTGGGGACACATCACCACCCACTTGAGCGAGATATATGAAGGGTTTATGACCCATTTGAATCCTGATAGAGCATCAGTCTTTTGACCCTCAGGGAGCCAATTGCTTTGTCTGCCACAGTGGTGTGCTTAGAATTCCTCTGAAGCTGTAAGATCTGATTGTTTGTATTACATGAGCAGAATCCCAAAAATCAAATCCAGTCTTTGAGTTAATACTTTGTGAGCACCATCGTGCAAATAATCAGACTGTGATTAAAGGAAAAATTTATATTTCTATGTCTATTGATCTATCAACAATCATCTATCAGTTTCTGTAATCAGTTATTTAAATTTCTTAAAATTATCTATAAAATGATCATAAACAAGTGTCGCACGAAAGAAACAAGAATTGTAGAATGAAAAAAGAGAATGAGCTCTGTCATGTTATACAACGTCCACCAATGATCATTATCTCTCTTTCCATCTATCTGTCTGTCCATTCACCTATCTACTCTATCTATCTATCTATCTATCTATCTATCATCCATCTATCTATCATCCATCTATTATTTATGTGTGAATGTTTTCATAAGGCATGGATTAGTGGCAAAATTCTCCACTTCGACATCTACAAATTATTTTGCGAAACTATGGCAAATATCAGCTGTGAAATAATAAAGTCAGGAGACAAAAAAAGTCGACAAAACAAAAATGCCCATTGACTTTAATGAATTTGGAATGAGAAAAAAAGTGAAGTAAAGAATTATCCCAGGTAAAAAAAGTGGATACCTATTGACTTGCGTTTTGCCAATTTTTAGCAGTTTCACACACATTTTTAGCCATTTCACAAATCTTTTTTCAGTTTTGCAGCATTCCCTTCAACAAAGTAAGGTTCTTGGGAACAGACTCAGGGCCCAGTATCCATAGGACAGAGGGGTTCCCTATGAAATTAAATACAGCCCAAGAATCTTACCATTCTACAGGGGTAGAATACATGCGTCCCATATAAGTGCAACTATGGCTCCATGCAAGCCTTGATTTTATTGGGGCCTCTAGATAGTGTTTATTAGTTTGAGATATTTTAGTTCTATACATTCATTTTGTCTTTGCTCAAGTGTATCCTCAGCAAAGGGGAGCCTGGGGCTTGCCTAAAGCCAGAATTTGTCTTGTTTTATCCTTTTTATTCCTTTTATCTCCCCTTCACTCTGTTAGAGAGAGAGATGTTAGAGAGAGAAATAATATCTGGAAAGCTTGCTGCTTAGGTTTTATAAGGTTTAAATATTCTTATACTCCTGTGTTTCTTCTTTTTGATTTGCAAATAATGCATCTTTATTATTTGCCTTAATGATCCCATGGTGGTTCATTAAAAACAATACCTTTTCCTGGGGATGCTATGCTTGCAAGTATACTAGCAACCCTCATGTGTTTCAATTAGGGGTCTCATTAATGTCCATCCCTATTCACTACTTAGGACCCTCCCTAGTATGAAATGTAATTCAGCATGAGACCTGTTATCCATAATGATTGGAACCTGAGGTTTTCCAAATATTAGATCTTTCTGTTATATGAATCTTCATGCATAAGTCTACTAAAAAATGTCAATAATTAATTAAACCCAATAAGATTGTTTTGACTCCGTTATGCATCAGTTATATCCCAGTTGGGATCAAAGCACTATTTTTTTTATTACAACAGAGAAAATGTTTATCATTTTTAAATATTAGAATGATTTAATTAAAATGGAGTCTATGGAAGATGGCCTTCCCATAATTTGGATTTTTCTGGATAACAGATTTCAGGATAACAGATCCCATAGTAGAAGCATTACCTCCCATGCCTCAGCTATAGAATGTACGTACGAAAAAAGACCAAGATTCATCAAGTTCAACCTAGAAATGAAACCTACTGTCAAAATACACTGACATTGACACTGACACCTCCTTACACTCACATAAACTATATATATATATCCATATCTATACTAATTGTAGATTTTCATATCACAATAGTCTTGGATAGTATGCAGTTTTTCAAGAAATTAGCCATGCACCTCTTAAATACATTAATAGAATCAACCATCACAACAATATCTTGCAGTGCATTTCCCAACATCACTGTCCTCACTGTGAAGAACTACCTACGTTGTTTCAAATGACTCCTACTACCTACGTTGCTTCAAATGACCCCACCCCTTCTAGTCTGAAGGGGTGGTCTCTGGTGCAGTGATTCTTTTTATGGGTAAAAAGATGCCCTGCTATTTGTCTATAATATACTTTAATATACTTGTAAAGTATAATCATGTCCCTGCTCAAGCTTCTTTTTTCCAGAGAAAACAACCCCAACTTTGACAGTCTATCATAATTTAAGTCTTCCGTCCCTTTTCGAATTTTCTTATAAGATTTGAATTTTTGAAATTCGAATTTCGATTTGAATTAAAAAAAATCAGAAAATTCGAATTTCGAAGTACTGTCTCTTTAAATTCCTTCTAATTCAACTATTCTCCACCTTAAAGCTGCCAAACTGCAAATTGTAGCCCATAGGAAACCTCCTGGAAGATTTAGTGAAAACTTTTCCAAGTCCTGGAAAATAAAAAATTTTTGTTCGAAAATGACCGTTTTTGCTTGTAAATGGCCGTTTTCATTTGAATTTGAATTCTTCAAATCAAGCAATTGCATCGTTCCACTTGAACTATTTGAAAATGGTATTATGAAAATGGCTACCTTTATTAATGCACACAATATGGAGTCTGTAAACCTATTGAATGATAAAAGAAGTTGTGTTTTTTCTAGATCTCTTTCGTGAAATGGAACTATTTTGATAATGATGTATTACTTCACTGCAGGGCTAATGATGTGTTTAAGTTACCCAGTTAAGGAGGCAGCATACATCACTGCTAGACCCAGGTTCATTTATACAGACCCAGGCACATATATATATA
>CM044438.1:127129016-127142225 GCA_024363595.1 Xenopus borealis
TTTGTAAATTTGCCCCTAAGAGTTACATGCTATGTGCTCCAGTACAGAAGTTTGTGCAAGCATGCAATCTTGTGGGAGAGAGTGCCAGAGAATGCTGACCTCAGGGTGCCTCAGGGGAAATCCGTGCCTGAGTGTAGGTGAAAGGTTATTGTAACAAGAAAAAGAAATGTAAAAAATGTAAAGTGTATTAAAGTAATGAGAATATAATGCACTGATTGAGCTGTACAGATACAGCTGGTGTGTTTGCTTTTGATACTCTACTATAGTTTATATACATAAGATGCTGTGTAGACATGGGGTCAACCATTCAAAGCTGAAAAATCAGAATAGGCATAGAATATGTAGTGAAGCAAACACAGAACTTTTATCCTTTCAGAGCATTATAATGTAATTACTTAAAAGCATTTCCATCTTTGGTGCTACTGTTCCTTTAAGGGGTGCGGATGGAGCAATTCTCAGATGATTTCCTAGGGATTAATTTGTTCCACATTGCTGAAGATCATTTGAACTATTTTGGGATATTTATCTTGAGAGAGTTCAAAGCCATTTAAAGCCATCTACTCCAAGCTCAACTGTATCAGTTTGTATGCACTGCCTGTAATTGTGTCAGGCACCCAGGGAAATTACCTGGAATAACTGGATGTCATCTGGGATCACTGTTGTGGGTAAAAACATGGTGATTGTGGAGGGCTCATTTACCTCTGCAGACACAGTTGTCAACTTGCACGTTCTCTGCACTGAGTCACATCTAAAACCACTTGCAATTCCATATAGTTGCACTCGGCAGCAAACAGTCCTTCATATCTTCCATTCCAAATGGAGCATCCCTTTGCCTTTTGACACACAATGCTATATGAACCCTGGAGCTACTGTCGCCTCCTGACCAGAAGGTTGTTCCAAAGTTCCTTCAGTTCCCTGTCTCAATCACTTCAGTGCAGTTGCTCCCAAAGACTTAGGTGCAGACAAACTAAAATATTTGCCTCAACCGAACCTGATGTACTGTTGTGTTTTTGACTGACTGGACACAGTTGCAATAGATGCACTGAGCAGGAATCCGAGTTCAATGGTGCAATTTCCACACTGCACGAGCAATGACACATGGCTGAAACATGGATAATGAATTGAAATTGCATTTTGCTTACTGCTCCCTTGATTGTGGTAAGTGATCCCTTAGTACTGTATATTGTGCATAGCCTATGAATACATATATATAATATTTAGGAAAACTTTATCTTCTACTTAGCTAGTTATGCAAGAATTCCAAAGCATATGGTATTGCTCTTCATTGCTTCTGATGTAGTTAAAGTTTCAAAAAAAGTCAAGAAGACTGTTGACAAAAAACACTTTTCTGTTAAACAGGCACTAAACTTGCAAACTTTCTAGCTGATTTTTAATGCCACAATTAAGTATTTCAAAATGGAACTCGTAGGCTCCTCCCTTCTCTTCACATATTGCAAATGTTAATATAAGGCTGCAGTCCATCATTTCCCTAGCTAGACTTACTTTCTTGTGACTTGGTAAATGTTGAGCATCTTGTCTCAAGCACCTAAATGATATCTTTTACTGTATATTTAGCATACTAAATATACAATAGCTCCTTGTGGATGAAAAAAAGCACTTCAGAACTGAGGTGCCACCAGATAATCTGTTTGGCAAGTGCGCTTCTGATGCATTTGCATTCCCAGCAGGCAATTCATATTTTTCCCTGTTCATAAAATAGTAGGGGAAGTCAAATAGGAATAATGTAAATGTCTTCGACCTTAAAAAAAGAGATATTCTAAGAATGAAAAAGGTAAAATTCTGGTACCTAAAATAGAACTGTTTTATATTTTTATGCTTTGTTATATTATTGAGGGGTGAATAATTGTGCATTGAGCGGGGCTGGGCCAGACCAGGCCAGACAAGCCAGACACCCTAGGCAACCTGAGGCGGCCTTCGGCGCCGGGAGAGTGTGCATTTGCGCGAAATAGCCGCTCGTGCAAAATAGCCAGAAGAGCAATTGCACTGGAATATAGCAGCGACATCCCAGAGAGAGGTGACCAGACATGGGGCAGGTGACAGAGAAGGTACGTGCTTGGTGCCCCCCCTGCTTTGCCCCCTAGGCACGTGCCTACTCTGCATATATATATATATATACAGCGCTACGAAACAAGTTAGCGCTATAGAAATACATGTTAATAATAATACCCCTTGGTCCGGCCCTGGCATTTCCTCCATTGCTATAATTGCATTAACAATCACAATTTTCCATAAATCTGACGTTATTTAAGAAATATCAAGAGGAGTAAATAACAATCTTGTAAAAAAGACAAGAAGGAGAAATAGCAATTTTTGAGTTTCCGAGAGGAAAAAAAAACTTACCCTCATGCCAGAATTCTGAATATATTCTGATTACAATAAGGCATGGAATTTCACTAATAATAATTAAAAAATAAATATAATAAATAAAATAAGTAGCAAAAAAACATTTTTTTTTGGATGATATAAAGAGCAGTGGCCATGCAGGAAACAGAGAAGACATCCAAGACTGTCCATGAACCAGTTACGAAATGAAGTTTTGGGAGTGGACTTTAAACATTTGTTTAGTCTTGTCTTCTCGCTATTCTGTTGTTTCTCATACCTGGCTGAAGGTCAGTCATTAATTTTCACAGGACTTTTCATAGGCCTTGAATGCTCATCATGGCTCAGGTAGATCTAAAGCTGCTCAGCTTGTTGGCACTGCTGTCAGTTACTTCTATCCAAAGATTGTAATGTGGTTTTATATTTGGATACATTGGAAGTTGGTGGTCTTATAGAATGAAATGTTTGAAACTCTGTTTTTCCTTCTACTACCATGAGAATAACATAATGAATAAACAAAAGAAGACATGTAATGAAGTAGCCAAGTGGAGGGACTTTAAAACTTAAATGAAGACGTTGTAAGGTATTGGTATACCTCAGTCTACCAGTTAGTAGAAGGTTGCAGTAGTTGAGTGGATACATGGTCAGGTCATGGGTAAGTGTTTTTGTTAAAATACAGCATTGAAGAAGACAAATATTGACTGCTATGATTTTGTGGAGCACCAAAAAAATTAAGTTAGATGTCTGTTTTTCTAGTCAACAAATCACCCATGTAAAAATGGTTTATAATTAACACAGTGATCTGTCTTTAAGCAGCACAACTTTTGTTGCTTTCACATAAAATAGATAGAGGGGACATGATGAAATCTTAGTTATTGAGTTGCTTTTTTTTAGTGAAAGCACCAGCACAGAAATGTTTGGGTTGCTAAGCAATTTAAACCAGAAAAAAAAATCACCCATAATCCACAGTAATAAAAGGGTTTTAGTTAGTGATGGGCGAATTTATTCGCCAGGGGCGAATTCACTGCAAATTACCGCGATTCGCGAAACACCAGCGAAAATTCACCTAACGAAAATTCGCAAAAAAACCCGAGTCGCGCGTCGTTTCTGACGCGACGAAAACGCCAATTTGCAACTTTCGCTTGAAATTTTCGGCAAAGTGAAACTGGGTAGATTCGCCCATCACTATATTTAGTACAATATTTCCTTCCTTCACATTTACCCACACATCTCTTTTAACTTCTTTCTACTCCTTTTTTATATATATTGGCAAATACTAGGCGCTATAACGTAACCTACACTAATGCTTAAGGACAAATGAAAGCATACAAAGCAAGTTGACATCTGCCCGTGTTGCCTTTTGTATCACATCTAATATGATGATTTTCTAAGCTTAGTAAGTGAATGACAGCTCACTTGAAAAGAAAGTTCCATGGGGCAAACTCTATTCATACAGGGATATTGTGTTATATATGTAAGGATGTAATTTTTTCCATTGGCCCAAAGGTATTGAAAGGCTATAAGATTGGTGTTAAGGAACTAGCAATAAAATGGGAGCCTGACAGTAGGGATGAATATGTATGTCAAGATAATATTACTCTTGTGGAAAGGCTGGCAGTAAAATGATGACATTACATACAACACTGTGATTTTTTAGATATGCTTCTGTGCCATGTGTCACCTTTGATAAAGTGTTTTATGAAAATGGTACGGGGCATAATAGAGAATATGGGCCTCTTTTTTGTATTAAAGCTTTATTTTGTATTGTGCTTTGATCATTAAAATAGGAAATTATTGCTTAAAGGACACCTATACCCTAACATGTTCCTGCTGTGTTGTGCTTAGTACAGGGTAATTATAATATATAGGGGGAATTAGAAATGATGGCAGAGTTTAGTGTTATTTACGCTCACTGGCTATGAGGGATTTTGGTGTACCACTATTCTCTAATACCTTATAGAACAAAGCTGAATTAGACTGTCCAAACTAATCAAATCTATTATGATGTAATTTTTATTACCTCTTTCTACATTCAATGAGTTAAATTAAGTAGCTTAGGTTAAGTTAGGTTGAAAAAAGACCTACAGCCAGCAAGTTGAACCTTTTATGTTCATGTAAACCTGCCTAACTGTCAGCTGAGAAAGACAAAGGAAGCTGAGGAAGGCAAAACAAAACCTTCAGAAAAATCCAAGATGACAAATGGACCAGTCCCTGGATCAACTAGTATGAAGGTATTTCCAATCAGTGCACCAAGATAGATAATTGGGAGAACCTTCTACTGAATGGAAATAGAAACAAATATATGTCCTGCAGGGTCAAGTGAAGTACTATTTAACCAAACCAAATAGAAAAAGAAAGAGAGTACCAGTGAACATAAATTTAAAAAGTAATTTTTATTATTATTATTAATAATAATAATAATAATAATAATAAAATAATATGTCCAGAAATAAACACAAAAGTTAAATTGGAAAAATTAGGAGGGAAAGTGATACAGACTCTATTCTATGTGCTATGGACTCTATGGCTAATAAAGGGGATGTATGGTCAAAAATAATAACCCCCTTTGGGGAATGAATATAAGCATTTTTCAAATTGCAGGTCTTTATTTTTTATGAGTTTTCTGTTGCCCGCAGCGCAGTCACCCCCACATTTCTGCTCCTTTTAGCAGTGCTCAAAACCTTCATGAGCCATGGCCATCTTCTCTGCTGCTTGGCCTGCCTGCCCCTTCTGCCAATTTTGCCTGCCTACTGATGCAGGTAGTGGGATAGAGAAGTGAATGTTCATTTTCTTCTTCATTTATACTTGGAAACACTGTGGGGGTTATTTATTAAAGTGCAAGGAACTTACCTCTGCTCTTCCTCAAGATGGTGCTTCCCTCTCTAAAGTGTCACGTTGCAGGCATCTGTTTCCGCACTCGGCACTACATCGCAGGCATTATGTTGTGGGCATTAATTTGTGTGCGTTACATCTCATCACAGGTGTTACGTCGCTGGCAACTTATTTTTCGGCGCATGTGAAAAGGATGCCAAATAACTAATCTCATTTCGAAGTGATCGTCACTTTTTTGAGACACTAAGATATTATTTCCTGATTGATCTTCTTGTGTATTGACTCTGCCTGTTTCCTGGACCCTGCTTTTCTCATTGCCTGAACTGACCTCGGCCTGTTTGACTACTCTTTGCCTTATCGCTTCCTGGTTACTATGCTATTGGACTTTTCAGGCACTCCTGCCACTCCTCCACGAAGGTGCAGTCCTGTACCCCATATTCAGCAGCTGTTCATCCTCAGTGGGAGGTGTAGGAGAGGTCATCCTTCTACAAATCTTTTCCACCCAGTGGTCCTGACATAAAGTCTGATTTTATCTGGTTAGACTTTTAAAGGGGAAAACTATTTTTTCATTGTTTATTAAACCCCACAGTATTTCAAAGTCAAAATAAATAAAGTACTGCAACTCAGACCTGCTGAGTTCATGTAGAAGTCAATGGCAGATGTCCAATTTACAACTGGAAGATACAATGATCTGTGCTGGGTTTCATTCAATAATCTATTGCAGTTTTCAGGCAATAACCTAAAAATAATTTTGATAGTCTAAGTTATCTGCGTCAAATCTGAAAAAGTTGCTATTGTCAAAAACATAATTTCTAAAATACAGTAATTCCAACAATAGTTTAAATTTCCTCTTACAAAGCAGGTAGAAGTAGTTGCTTTTTTTATCTTGACTTTGCTCAGTAGCCTGTATTTTTCTGTTGAGTTTCTGATATTGACCAATATCAGTTATAAGGCTTATTTGTAAACAATGTGAGCAGAAGACAACAAAATCAAATTACCAATAATCAAAGAAAGCTGAACCTTCTTTAGGGCTCCAGATCAGGGTGTCATACACATCAAGATCTTGTCACTGTATGTAGGAATATTTGAAAACAAGCATCACCATGATGACAACAGTAGGATGAGAGACAGTAAGAATAAAAAGGTATGGGGAACAGCATTGGACTGGGGTGGTCTGGGCCCATCTGGGCTGCCAGGGCCCTCTGCTACCCTCAAGGGACACGTGCTCCATCCACAAATCCTCACAGGCTTCCAGCCTGCAGAAAATCCCCTTTTGTCCTTCTTACACCCCATCAGGGCATTCCTTTTTCTTGTGCATCATTTCATGTGATCGGGCAGGGGGGGGTCAGGAAAGGGTTGATGCTGCCTTCCCTGCATCTTTTAACTTGTTGTTTCCCACTGTTTGCAGGGGTTCTGGAAGGTTTATAGAGTTTTATGAAATGGAAACTCTTCTTAGAGCCAAGCCCTGCAAGCATTAAACCCCTGGAAAAGGAAACACAATTTCACATATATTTAATGTGTTTTGACTTTCACATACAACATACATTATACAGTAAAACTGAACATAAGAGAACAATTTCTTTTAAAACAGTTTCTATCCACAGTAGGTGCATGTAACAGACATGAAAGTATTATTATATTGAATGTTATGATTCCAAACACAATGCTATTCTTTTATTCATGGGAGCAAACATTCTGTTTCTTACGATTTATGGTATTGTGATTTATGTGGCTTTGGGAGCCGTCCAAGGCCTAAAGTATAGTCTTAGGTGCAGAATTACCTACTAACTGTTCCTTTTACCAAGAATGAGTGATTCTGGAAAACTAGTATTGAACTTCAGCTAAGCCCTGTATAATTTTTAATCACTTGATATGAACATCTGTATTCTTTCTTTTCATGGCATATATCTGTTGCTTTATAGTAAATTAATTTTTGATAACACTTCAAAACCAAAAGTTTAATTTTGACTTGACCTAAGCACAATCTAAACTCCATTGTGAAGTCATTCCACATATTCCTGCCTTTCAATTCTCCTTTAATCTTGTCCTCTTTCTGCTTTTCCTTTTTAAAGCACATTTCTATTCCCTGATACATTGTATCATTTCACATCCATGTTTTTACAACTCCTCTTCAATATTCTTCCTTGTCATCCATTTTATAGCTGTCACCACTCTTTCTCTCTTTTTGAATTTTTGAGAACATAAATTAAACATATATTTGAGAATGGGGCCTTGCAACAAAGTACTTTCAAACCTAGGCTTTAGATTTGCTGCTTGAGACCAAAATAAGCACTTGTGCGCAAATTAAATATTTCAGATTGGACACCAATTTATTTAAGTAAGGGTGGAAGGAAAAAAAACTTTACTCCATTGTGAATTCAATCCACATATCCCTGCCTTTCATTTCTCCTTTAATCTAGTCCTCTAGCTGTTTTTCCTTTTTAAAGCACATTTCTATTCCCTGATACATTGTATCATTTCACTCCAGTGTTTTTACAACTCCTCTTAAATATTCTTCCTTGTCATCCATTTCATAGCTGTCGCCCCCTCTTTCTCTCTTTTTGAATTTTTGAGAACAGAAATTAGATAGATATTTGAGAATGGGGTCTTGAAACAAAGTACAGGTATGGGACCTATTATCCAGAATGCTAGGGACCCGGGGTTTTCCGGATTTCTTTCTGTAATTTGGATCCTCATACCTTAAGTCTACTAGAAAATAATGTAAACATTAAATAAACCCAATAGGCTGGTTTTGCTTCCAATAAGGATTAATGATATCTTAGTTGGGATCAAGCACAATACAAGGTATTGTTTTATTATTGCAGAGAAAAAGGAAATAATTTTCAAACATTTGTATTATTTTATTATAATGTAGTCTATGGGAGTTGGTCATTCCGTAATTCAGAGCTTTCTGAATGGGTTTCTTGATACCTGTGCTTTCATAACTGGGCTTTAGATTTGCTGCTTCAAAACAAAATAATCACTCATGTGTGCAAATTAAATATTTCAGATTGGACACCAATTTATTAAAGTGGAAGGAAAAACCTTTGAAATTAAGTTCAATATATGTACACTATTCCTTATCAATATGGTTGCAATTACACATTTAATTTTCAGCAGCCATACAGTACAAGTATGGAATCCATAATCATGAAACTCGTAATTCCTTTTTGTAATAAGAAAACAGTAGCTTATACTTGATCCAAACTCAGATATAATTAATCCTTATTGGAAGCAACACCAGCCTATTGGATTTCTTTAATGTTTACATAATTTTTTAGTAGACTTAAGGTATGAAGATCCAGATTATAGAATGATACATTATCTGGACATGACCGGGTCTTACACATTCTGGATAATAGGTCCTACACCTGAACAGTTTAAAAATACAACCTATTGTGCATGAAAAACATCTCTATCTCTGTCAAGATCTCTGTACTTGTATTTCTGAATTTGGGTAGAGGTTGCTATATTGTTTACTATAGCCACTTAAATATGATGGTTTATATGACTTTGAGCAAAGGAATTCTGTCTACATATGTTTACTCCTTTAACATAGATTTTGTTTTGTTTGGTTTCCTTAGAAACCATTATAATGCCAACGTACTGACATGACCACCAGGGGGAAAAAGTGGGGTCTCCTCTGGTATAGTACAAGGACCAAGAAGAAGGCTGACTGGAAAACAAGCAGACAATAACAGAAATAAGTCACAGGAATAACATCTTAAAGGAGAACTTAAGCCTGACTAAAGAAGTAGCTAAAAATGTTGAGCATTATGTTTTGTGCTTCTGTACCAGCCCAAGGCAACCACACACCCTTTTGCGTTAAAGATATCTGCTTCCAAAGATGCCCCGGTAGCTTTTCATCTTCTTTTTTGCTGATTCAATGCACATGCTCTGTGTTGCTCTCCCTTACTGAGCTTAGGGACCCAATCAAAATATACAGTACACATAGAATAGAAATGTCACAATAGAAGCTGATTAGTAATTAATACAGATAGTTACTACACAGCACAGAAACCAGTGCAATTAGCATCATAATTTAATAATCAGCCCTGTAGCATAAGCTTATATTACAGACTGTGACAACTGTTAGCTTCTCAACAGTTGCTCAGAGTCCACTGAGCATGTAAGTGTCACAGATATTTTCCAAGATGGTGACCCCCTGTGACAAGTTTGAAGTCCTGGATCATTTCTGCAATTGAGCAGTTTAAACTTTGAGTACAGTATATGAAATATGCCAATTTTAGCCACATTCGTTTTAAAGGTTAATTCTCCTTTAACTGTAGGCACTGGTACATCAAGGCAAGGCAGAGCAAAGGGTAATACACTCCCCTATATGAGCAAGACCAGGCATGGCATGGTTCAAATAAGACCAATAGGGCAAGAGTCAAAGCAGGAACAAGACAAAAGCACCCTCCATAGACAGGGTGACCAACAGCTTTGGGTTATCATGCACTAGCCAACAGCACTGCTGCTTCACTGGATTTAGGAGAAAAATGGGGAATTGTGGGTAAGGCATTGCATTTGGTTTACAAACTGATTTGAGCCTTAATATGTGCAGCAGAGTCAACCTAAAACACTGAACATTGTTGTACCTTTACTTCTGAATCTAGAAGTTTTAAGAGCTTACTGAACTATTTTAATGTGTAAATATTTGTTTTTAAGTTATAGCTATGCTATTTTCCACTTGGCTAACATAACAACCACATCATTGATGTAACCTCTCTGTTCCATATTCCAGTGGAGGAGCAGTAAAATAATGATTTCAGCTTTTCATGTCTGTGAAAATTCAGTGAAAATTCTGTAGCTTAATAAATTACAATGATTTGACAAGTATCAGAATTCAGTTGACTTCGGGTAGATTGGAGTTTCTGAACCCCTTTACATTGGGAATCCAAACATCCTTAAGCTTCCATATTGGGAAGTGGGAATGCAACTACTATAATATCTACTTTTTTATTGATTGATGAATTGCATTTCAGTTTCAACTGTTCCGCACTTTTATTACAGTACAACAGACTAAACTTTGTAATAGCAGTCAAAAACCCAAGCTCTATCTGCTTATAAAGGTCTCAGTAGTGTACAAATATGGCAGACAAGTATAGTGTAATTAGAATGTGCCTACTAAGTAAGCAATCAGTCCTACATGCACAAATACTCAGACTAACGTCTTCAGTCATAGGTAGTGATAAGTACATTTTTTTGCCAGACATGGATTTCCGGTGAAGTTCCATACTTCGACCATCTGTGTAAAAAATCCAATGTAAAAAATTTCACCACCAACACCAACAGAAAAAGTCAGCAAAAAGAAATTGAGACAAAAAAGTTGCCACAACAAAAAATGGCTATTACGTTAATGCATTTGGCAAAAAAGTCACTGATACAAAAAAGTAACCTCAAGAAAAACAGCCATTCACTTTAATGCATTTGGAGTGAGAAAAATTGCCACGTTTATAAACAAAATGTCATGCCTATTGACTTCAATATGCTTCCAAATTTTTCACTGTATCACAAATCTTTTGATGAAGCGAAACAGGACAGATTTGCTAATCACTAGTCATAGGTCTGTTGTGACAGTACAGTATTGTTATTAACTATCAGCATTTTGAAAGAAAACATGTTTTCCTATGACTGTATCCCTTTAAGATCTAGGGCTTTAAAGAAAATACCAGACTAGTGCAACATCAGACCTGTCCTTCCCAACCTGTACACCACCTCTTACCCCAAAGAATCCCTTTAATTTAAGAAGAAAATTGCCACATTTTTTAATACCAAACCCAACACCTAGTGACCACTTTGCTTTTTTCTACCACCATGGCTTCACCCATTATGTTGCTGGACTACAAATATGGAGACACTTTTTCTTCAGAAACAAAAGAACCTATTGTAATTATGTTTGGTAGGTGTTGCTGCAATTTTTTCCCACAATGCAGAAATTTGATGTCAGGTCAGATGGCTTCCAATAAAAGTAACTCTAAAGTGTCCATGCTGTTCACAGGGAAATTTCATAAAGGGGAAGATTTACCAAGGGTCAAAGTGAAAATTCGAATAAAGAAAATCTGAATTTCAAAGTAATTTTTGGCTACTTCGACCATCAAATAGGCCAAATAGGCCAAAACACTTTGCCACCTTAAACCTGCTGAATTACTATTTTAGCCTATGGGGAACTCCTGGAACCTTTAAGAAATTTTTTTGCAAATTTTTGGAAATCGAAGGATCTTGACCAAAATCATTTGAATCAAATGATGCATTCAAACGATTTTTATTCGATCGAAAATGGACCTATTCAATCGAAAAAGGTCCTATTTAAAAAAAATTGATGGTCAAATTTCAAATTTTCAAAATTCGACCCTTAGTAAATCTGCCCCCTTAAAGTTTCACTGGGCAGGGAAATGATCCAGAATTCTCTGAAATATTGCATTGTTGTTTGCTACACAGGCCTGTTTGAACAATAGGTTTAAAACAATTGGTTTGCTGGAAAGAAATTTTAATTTGTTTGCATGGGGGGAGGGGGCATGAGAAAAAATGCCTATTGACTTCATCGCATTTGACTACAACATAAAAAATGCAAGACATAACCCCAGACAATAACACTTGCTCATTGTGATTTGGTACTGGATCACCCCTCAATCACTGCTGGCCAGGAGAAGCAGAAACCAGCTAATTTGTCTTTCCCTAGACTTAGTTATTTGTGGAATTACTATTGTAAGTATTTTGCTTTGTATTACAGTGTTGGTCCTGACTACAATATTTGTAGCACTGTTGCAGTAGAATGCTTCCCTCCAGTTCAGACTTGATTCCCCACAGTGCCTGGCACACTAGTGGTGAAAAAAGTCCATTGACTTCAATGCAATAAATTGTATTATTATCATTTCTAAATTATTAAAATTATTCACTTTAGAGTTTTAGAGATTACTATCAATGACCATTTGTTTAAGTGCCAGATTTAGAATAATAGGAATAGCTGGATATGACTTCATGTCAAATAAATAAGATACAGGAATTCAAGACCCATGGCATATACTGTACATCTTGACGTGGAAACAAACTTTTGGACCTCAGTCACTGGCCTTATTGTTTCAGGAACCCCCAGAGTATTATATTCCATGGGATCTTCATCTAGTCCAAGTCTCTCCGTTGATCATTCCTGGTTATCTAATAATAATATCCTTGACTTTACACATTCTTTATCCAGAGCAGAACAGATAACAGAAATAAAAAGTAGACTGTTGTATTCCTTTTCATCCAAACATAATCTGTCTAAGAGATTAATTAAGGTTTTTGGTAGCAGAGCGATTAGGTTATATACCCAAATAACTTGTACTCATAACAGATAATGCTTGTATTTTTTCATGAAAGTGGACTCTAAACAGAGAATGCCTCCATTAAATAAGAGATAAGAAAAGTATATTTTATAAACCAATACAGAAACTCTGGACTGAAGATTTAGAATAGTTCATTCAAGATAACAGCCTGTGGGGAGTTAGTGTGAGTTTTATTCTTCTCCCTTACGCTGAGTCTTCACATTTACCAGTTTCATACTGTAAATTCCCAGGATATTCTTAAAAAAAAAATCCCAGATTAATTCTCTATAATAAAACTAGGTTCTAAATAGGTTGTGTTCAATGAGTTAAGGATATATTGTGGCGATAAAAGCAGAACATTTCATACAGAATAATGATGACATTTTTCATTCTTTCTTTTAATACAATTCCAAACAATGCATCTGCTTCATGTCATTGAAGGAACCAGTCATAGAATAACAATTCTTTAGATTTAAAATAAACCCCATGTTTTGTGTTTCTCATGAATATCCATTGTCACCCTAATAAATCATAGATTGATACTTAAGCAGGAATTAGATTGAACTAAGCAGGAAACAAACATAGACTGAAATGCATGATCACAATTAAAAAGTATTATTTCCTTTTGCTTAAAGGGATACTGTCATGGGAAGGCACGTTTACTGTATTTCAAAATGCATCTCAAAAGAGTACAGGAAACAGATTTTTTCATATTTAATTTTGAAATCTG
>CM044438.1:127194019-127216857 GCA_024363595.1 Xenopus borealis
CAGCAGGAGGGAAGCAATTTTGACATTCCTACTGTTGATACTGTAATGACAGAAATTGTCTGGTTTCTCTCCCTATCACTACTAGATGAATCTAGGCCACAGTATGAAGGAAAATTAAATTCAGCATAAAGATGTACAGCTGCACGTACAAACACTGACCTATTTTACAGTTTATGTATGTTCCTGCAGCTTATCAATTTGTCATAGTAGTCATTGCAAACTGGATGTTTCATCATACTGCTTTACTTTAATCACAGCTTTAAGATTGGAGGGAGAAGTGATTATTATCAAATGATATACAGACACGTTTCAGTCACCTAAGTCTCTTTTAATGTACTGCACTATAATCATTGGCTGATCACTTACGGGTTAATGCACAAGTGATCACGTTTTCAGCTAAAAGTTTGAATACTACTTGGCACATTTGGTGTTAACCCGGCCTGTGATTCCGACTACAATTCGTGTTCTCCAATTCCATATCACAAGGGGTTCCCTTGCTTGCCCAGAATTCTCTCCCTGATCCTCTCACGCTAAGACCTGGCAGCAACCGAGTAGTGGAGGGCTCCTCCCAAAGTGAATGGTGGCTGTTAAAGGAAAACTGAGCAGTGACCGAGACTTTGGGGATACACTGGGGTTTGGGATACCAATCGTAACAGCAACCGAAAGTTAAACAGCCATTCTCCAACACCAAGCAGAATAGAAAATGTCATTGGTTGAGGTCAGAACCAAGCTCTGAAATTGGCCCAAGACCAAAAGATTCTATAATTCCATCCCCTGGCCCATTTCTCACTCAGTGGGAGAGGGCCAAACTTGTCCGGGTTCAATGTCTGGGTTTGTCAGAAGCACCCGATGGCGCTCCGCTCCTGTTCAGCGCTGCATCCAAGAAGACGGTGCCCATGACCCATGTGATGAATTTGAATATTTAAGAAGTTCCAGGTCACAGGTTTGATGCCTGATTGTAGGATTTGTTTGGAACATTCCTGGGTGTTTGATAATTCTTTCTATATTGATTCCTGGATTTTGACCCTGCCTGTACCTCAACCTTGATATTTTCTGCCTGCCTTTTGGACTTCTTGCCTGGACTTTGATTACAATTTTGTCTGTTCCTATTTGTACTTGGACTTTACCCCTTAAAGCTTCCTCCTTGGTCCTGATTACTCCCTCTGGGAGCTGATAGGCCCCCTGACAGGGTTGAACTCTTCCTTCAATGTCAATGTAAATTGTCAGTATGTAACCTATATTCAACCCTAACCTGAGCCTTGAACCCTAAACAACCTGGCATGGCAGCTTTATTTATAGACCTTTATTTATAGACCTTTATTTATAAACTTGCCCATTTCTGATGTCACAAAAGGGGTTTGGGCTGATGTGCTTCTAATCTAAAAATAGAGGAAAATCTTAACCCAAACCCACCCTCAGCCCAGCAATCTTGTGCAGAAGTCAGCCCAAAACCCATGGGTAGGGCAGGATTGAGCCAGCTTCTGCACAAGATTGCCATGTTGAGGGTGGGTTGGGCTTGAGCTCTTCCTGCAACCTTAATCTTCCTCCACCTGCATATCACTAAAATGGACATTGGGGGAGATTTTTAGCATGTGGTCCCCTTCTCACATCAGAAATTGCTTGGGGTGTAAAACTATAGAGATCAGGCCATGTGCCATTATCTTTTTGCAAAGTGAATTTTTATGTAAAATGACTAGTGATGAGATAATTTTTTCTCCAAGTTTCAACTTGAAAAAGTAAGATTCACCCATCAGTAATCAAAGGAGCCCCTGGAATTATCATCTTCTTGTAAAACTTGAAGGCCAACATTGTTCTTATGAATATATCCAGAATCCATGCATCTTTCCTTATTCCCACTATATTCAAAGCTTGAATTGTCTTTTGCTTTATTTATTCTGTGGAAGCTTGCACCTTTCCAATTGCCTGGTATATTACACTTTCACAATGTCTGTGAGTTGTCATGATGTTGTTCAATGTGGCTACTGTAGAATATAATAACATTCACACATGCATATGTACAATAGCACCACAGCTGCCAATGTGTTTAGAGTGTAGTCACAGCTTGAAGCTGTACATTAAGGGACTAGTACTAGAAGTTTCACAGTAACACTTTATTTTCCTCACACCTACTCAAAAAAAAAACTTCCAGCTTTTTCCCATCAGGGTAGGAAGAAAATTGTCATCTGGCTCTTATTTGTGCTAATATCCTTTCAATAAATGCTGGTGTTTAAAGTTAAGCTTAGAGGAGAATTTGTCAATCCATTTACCAGCCCAGTGACATTTGCAATATGCTTGTATATGAAAGGAATGATAGATTGGCTTTATTCTACAAGTCTTTTACAGAGGAAATGTAATGGTGGGAATTCAGATCTAAAGAAAATAGACTTCTATAAAAACATTTTGTGAAACAGAGGGTTGGTTGCTTCTCTCCAAAATGTACATATACAATTGATTTGGTGGGGTTGCTAAGGTCATTGAACTAGGTAGGGATGCATTAAATCCCAGATTCGGTTCAGGATTCAGCTGAATCATAACTATTCTAAACAGGATTCCTATTTGACCAAATCCAAGAGCCTGGCCAAACCTAATGCAAACCCTATACAACTGAAAAAAATTTGGTGCATGCATTGGGTATTTCCCCCTGCCAGCTTTTTTGGTGCACAGTAAGGGTTTGGATTTGGTATTCAGATGAATCAATACCCCTGGATTTGGGATTTGTCAGAACTCTGCAAAGCAGGGTTTGGTGCATCACTAGAATTTGGACTAACTTAACAAATGAGTTCTCACTAACAACATAGGTTTGAGGTTTATTAGCAATTGTAGTGAGGTTGGCTGAAATATTAAAGTGGACCCGTCACCCCAAAAAAATCTTCAAAATCATATTTTATCACATTAGTCAAGTAAAATGAACATTAATTACACTACATAAATTATTTTAATCTTGTTTTCTTCAGTCTGGGAATTCATAATTATAGCAAGCAGGCAGGAGCCATTTTGTGGACACTGTTATTAAGACAAGCCTTGTATCATCTCAGAATCTTGTTTGTGCACCAGAATGGGGGACCCGATGTCTATCCCCATGTCCTGGATACACAATTAAA
Organism: Xenopus borealis; assembly: GCA_024363595.1. Classification (NCBI taxonomy): domain Eukaryota; kingdom Metazoa; phylum Chordata; class Amphibia; order Anura; family Pipidae; genus Xenopus; species Xenopus borealis. Next base: position 127,197,121 of record CM044438.1, read on the forward strand.
TGGTTAAGAGAACTGGGGGAATGTGTGAGGAGCAGTGACATCTAGGAAGTGCTGAATGGAAAGTGAAAGTAATTATCTGCCCCGCCTCTATGCCTAAGGCATAGAGGAGTGGCAGACAATATTTGATTGACAGCTGAGATTTTTAAATAACTTAAAACAGCTTTGAATGCTTTAATAAAAATTTGAAATTGGATTTCATGTTTAATTTGAAAAGGACTTTTATTATACAGATTTTTGTGTCTGGATGACGGGTCCACTTTAAGGGCTGAAGGTCTTTTTTTCCTCAAGACATATTTTAGGTTTGAACATTCAAGTCAATTTACAATTAAATTAACAGTGGTTAAATAAACCAACGTGTGGATGAATAACAGCAGAACTTTGTGTGTCATTTCTATTCAACTCAGCTCTGCCTTCTAAAGTCAAATCCAACTTATGTTAATGTTATGTCCAACTATTAAGGAACCACTTTTTTATCTTTTCCCTGTGAAAATTCATACTTATCTGTATCCATCTACATATGCACCTTATGCATTAGGAAATCAGTGCAATGATTTATTTAAATTACACCATCCTTTATGGAGATTTTGTATCAGGATATAATTAAACAACCAGCTAGATTTTAATGTCCAGGAGGAAACCAGAGAACTTGGAGGAACTCACCACAAACATGGATGAAACATACAAACTACATTACTACATTGCTTCATTTAGCTATGAAAGTAAAATAGATATGGGGGTATGAATACAAAAGAGCATTTGAATATGAATCAGAGCAGTCTGAATAATATGGGTAAGTGCACTGCTAAGAGGTTATATGGAATGGTGTAACTCATTGGTTAGACATGACCAAAATTATATTTTTAAAAATCCTATTGATATTCAGCATGTAGCTATCTGTTTTTGTTGTATTTGGTTGTGTCCTATTGATAATTGTAGGCCATATAAAACATGACTAAGTGCCTGCAGGGCATGAAACGCGTAGGGCTTATGAAGTTGTTTTGAGACTCTACAAATAAACACCGTTTTTACTTTTATTTCTTGGCCTTGTGGAACCATTTTCTTCATGAGACAATTGTAGGTACCAATGTTTTCCTGATACTATACTTAGTATCATAATCAAAACAAATTTGTATATGAAGCTTAACACACTGCAAATTTCCTCTATTCCTCTATTTAGGAAATGAACCAAATTTGGAATCTGTCATTCTGATGTACATGTACAGTGCCAGGCCAAACTGGCCACATGCCCTGGGCAGCCTGACCAGTAGTAGCACCCAACAATGTGCACATGCGTAAAAAGATGAGCTTTTGTGCAAGCACGCCTTCATCTTTTCACGCATGCGCGTCTTTTCGAGCATGAGCGCTTTTCGTGCATGCACACTTTTTTGGAAACCGTGAGCATGCATGTGCTACAAATAGGAAAGAACTGCACACGCAACAGTGGCGACCAGGTACCAAACTAGGGGGTAGGAGGGGCAGAGAAGGTGCGTGTCTGGTGCCCCCGTGCTTTGTGCCCTAGGCACGTGCCTACTATGCCTACCCTTTGGCCCGGCCCTATCCATGTGTATTTAATTATATCTCCGATACAACAGATCATCCAATTAGAGATGATGCTAAATCAGTTCAAGAGCAAAAACAAGAACCCTGCTGAATAATTTATTTATACAAAGTATGAAAAAAAGATTCTATATTCTAGGGGAAAAGATTTTTATTTGCAGAAATAAAGGTCCATTAGTAGCAGTGCATCCAAAGTTGGGTCTTCTGAGGACCTGTTTCAAGTCTGTTATAATTACTATTCATGAACATATCGAAGATCACTAACCTCATGGAGAATAGAATGACATTTGGCTCCAATTAATGGGAAACTGAGTAAAATACAGGACAATTCAGGTGCAGGGAGAAGAGGGAATTTATTCAATTCTACCTGAGTTGTGAGCTGCATGTTGAAACAATGATTTGCTATTAATGTACAGAAGAACATGGAAGAAGCACAGTAATGTCTTTATATCCCTGTAGTGGAGTGAGGGACACTTCTTGCATTTAGAATGAACAACACTATTCCATTAGTGTGTCATGTCCTGTGCAAAATTTCAGAATTAATGCACATTGTTGCAGAAGCAAGAAATATGGTTGTATGACCAGGTACAAAATGTGAATAAGCTGTCACTTTCACATACTGGTTAATGTGCTTTTTTTGTGGTGAAACGACTCTTTTAGAACAAAGTTCTAATGAGTAGTGATGGGCGAAGAAAAGGTGATAGCTTTTGCCCATCAACAGATTGTGCCAGTGTGCATCTGCTGGGATGCTGATCTTGGCTGGGCACTACAGGACTTGTGGGCCAAATGTGTGGGCAGCCATGTTACTGGTGCCCTTTCTACACCTGCCCCAGGCGCTATCTCTGGAAGCATGTGCTACCTGCGTAGAGGCTCTGCAGGTAATGACATGGAAGGTATGGTGCCAGCGGAGCTGGAAGTACTGCTGCAGCATCTGGGGCAAGACCCAGTTGTGAGGGCAAAATACAAGGTCCCTTGTTGCCTGCAGCAAAGGCACTTGCAGTTTTCAGCAGTGCCAAGCCGTGGCGGTGGCCCGCCAAGGATTTGGTTCCCGATCAATATCATGTCCAGATATCGGTCGGGAAGACTTGTAGGAAGCCCCCATACACGGGCAGATAAGCTGTCAAATCGGTCTAAACGACCAATATCGGCAGCTTTATCTGCCTATGTATGGCCACCTTTAGTTAGCAATCCAACCTTCCCGATCAATATCATGTCCAGATATCGGTCGGGAAGACTTGTAGAAAGCCACCATACATGGGCAGATAAGCTGTCAAATTGGTCTAAACGACCAATATTGGCAGCTTTATCTGCCCGTGTATGGCCACCTTTAGTTAGCAAATAAAGGTAGATTTATTTAAATAGAACAAATAGGTTTCCCTTCTTAACTACAATAAAGTCACTTGAGCCTTATTTAGTGTTTAAGGTGAATAGTGTGGCATCAGTAACAGTCAACTGTCATATAACTGCAGAGATCAGTAGAAATCAAATAGAGATTATCTGCAGCAAAAAAATCTTAATGGTGTTGCCTGCACCATACTTGCCTTTTCCATCCTTATAGATGTTTAATTTTCTTGAAGTTACATGACACATCTCATCCTGTATAATTCATACTGTGCAAATGCAAGTGCTGTATTGCTCAAACTGATGCCGCAGCAGAATTTTTGCTTTAATTGGCAGCTAAGTGGATAGTGATGATGCCGCAGCAGAAGAGGGTGAGGCTGCAGAGGCAGCAGAAGAGGAAGAGGCTGCAGAAGTGGAGGATAAACCTGCTACACCTCCTCCATCACCTGAAGAGGTGGGCGTGGCACCAGCAGCAGTTCAATCAGCTGATGCTGCAACACAGATACAGCCACACCTCCTCATGGACATGCTGTCTGCTCTGGCTGGGCAGGTTTCCCAAATGAGGAGGGAACTCCAGGAAGCCCTGGACTTTATTTACTCCAGGGATAACCCTCCTCCTCCAGCAGCAGACTTATGCAGTTTTGTGCCATATGTTTTTGAATTTTTGTGCCTAAAGTTTTTTATTAAAAAAAAATCTTTAAAAAAAAACCTGTATTTTTTAAGTTTATTTTTCATTGAACTACAGTACTACTCAGATAATACAGGAGTTGTTTGGATAATATGACACAACTATGATTATTCTCTATGTAGGCATGTAACATTACATTACCTAGTATTTCTGATTCCTAAAAGCAACAAATTATTTTGACTTGCGTAAAATCAAGTCAACTAATTATCTGAACATTCACGAATTATTCAGCAAAATGTCACAGATTCACCCATAACCGGCTTTGCTTTGACAAAAATTTGAGAAACAGCAAAGAATCGCCAAAATGCATTAAAGTTTATGGGCGTCAAATTATTTTGTTGAGCAATGCATCAATTTTATTTGGCGTGTGACACTTTTTTTTAACCCTTTGAATGGTGTCCAGTTTTCTAAAATTAACACAACTGCGCATTAGGGATGGGTGAATTTATTCACCAGCCACAAATTTGCGGTGAATTCCCGGGATTCGCCGCCAGCGAAAAAAATTTGCAAAACACCTGCAAAAATTCGCCTAGGCGAAAATTCACCTGAAAAAAAACCAGATGCGCGATGAAAATGACACGCCGTGCGTCGAAAACGACGCGACACGTCAAAAACGAGACGCGCGTCGGTTTGCTAATTTTTCACCAATTTGCAAATTTCGCTAGAAATTCAAGAATTTTTCGGCGAAGCAAATCTGCCTAGATTCACCAATCACTACTGCGCATTCATTTCAAGCCTTATTGCACTATTCAGGTCTAATTGCACTATGCTGGATATAGTCATTTCCAGTGTACAAGGTGGGATTAATGTTTGCACCCTCTTCTTCAACTCAACTGTGGCAAGAGATGCAGGATGCTGTGGGAACCCTGGAACTACTGCATGGTCCAGAGGTGGCAGTAGCTATAGGGTTCCACCTGGGTTATTAGCAGGAGGCAGGAAAGACTGAGTGGTACTATACTGTACAACGTGCAATGAGTGAATTTTGTTGCAAGTTCTTTTAATAAAAGTGGTGTTACCAGCAATTGACTGCAGGGAAATTGTGGGGACCCCAACTGCACTTTAAGAGGTATACAAGCCCTGAAGCTCTCATAAGTCCCATAAAGGACTTTTGTATAATTGGACTTGTGTGACTTAGTCCCTCCTGCCTTCCTTTCCGAATCAAGCACCGCTGTAGGTGCAAGAGGTGCAGCAGCACTAGATTCTGAATGGAATACAGTGATGTCTGTAAACACAACTAGAAGTGCCCACTATCGATAGATGAATTTATATATCACATGGACATCCATGCAATTGTGTCTGATTTGTAACAAACTATGTGCACAGTTGCAGTCATTCTGGAAAATCAGTAGCTTTTAAACTCTTTATTACAAATGCACATCTTGTAGAATGGTTCTTGTTTGTGTGCGCCCACCCTTCCCACCCCTTGTGAATATCCTCCTGATGGACTCTTCAGGGCAGTCATACATGTGTGATCCATAGATACATACAGCAATTCTGCAAGGCCGCAAGTGCAAAAAACAGGCACACTGCCTTGATTTTTTGTACTTTGTGCTCTTCCTAAAGGTAATACTTATCCAGGAAAACAATTTAACTTGGTAGACAGTACCCAACAAATTGACACCCCAGTGAATCCAGGTTTTCTTATCACTGAAGATAAGAAGCAGTGAAACAAATACTCAAGTCAATTTACCTGGTATAAGGGAGATTTTATGGTTCTACTGAAGATATCTCTTTCAGATTATTTTGACGTTTGACTACTTGTCTACTTAGATCCCATAAAGTGTGAGGAATATTGTTGTTATCATTATTTATTTATAAAGCATCTTCAAGCTCTGCACACAAATGCCAAAACTGTAAATACTGACATATCATGAAAGTGCAGTATTTGAACGTCTTCTGTCTGGACAAATTGTGTAAAACACTCTGAATTTTTTTGTTGAGCTCTTGGCTTTGTTTTTTTCCTTAAGAATGGCAGTATGTAGGCAAACAGAATATTTTATATTGACTCTTTTCAAGCATAACCAATTTAATTTGTTTCAAGCAGTAAAATGTATTGAGCATAAAACCTCAATAAACACAGCTAACCTTGTTTGAAAAAAAAAATCAATTACTAAAGAGTAAAACTTTAAAGGAGGTAAGCGGTCAAGCATCCGAATTTCAAAAGAGAAGCAAAAAAACCTGATGGATGGAGCTTCTTAATCCACCAGGTTAATAAATGGAATGGAATTGAGATTTCAAGAAAATAATCCCTTGTACAATAGGTTGGCTCAGGGAAAGTTGAGCGCTGTGCAGCTAACACATAAGGGGGTGTTACATCTTAAGAATGAATAACAGCTGACTGCTTTGTAGATTAATGTTGGATTTTAAAGAGCGAATTAAAAAAAACATAAGAAAGAAAAAGGTTTTCCTTTAATTAAAAAGGGAAAGAATCAAAGGCCAGCACACAAGGAGAACATTGAGGCAAATCCTGAAGGATGGTTATACTGATACTTGGTGCAAGTTCTTCTTCCCTATGATAGATAGCTGAAATATCAATATTGGAGACCAGTTTTCGTTACACTACACCACTCTTCCTGCAGGTTCTTATACAATGTAACTGGATTGAAAATTATGATTTGTTTGATTGGAAAGGAGACACTATCCATTCCAAGCCAGAGAACCATTTCAGGTAGTGGGTCCTAAATTCCAAAAATGTATTGTCAAGGCGCTAAAAACTTAACTTTTTCTAAAAGAAAAACAATCTGGCACTTTAGTTTACCACCATCTCCCACATAATCCTAGTGGTGATGGGCCATGCCCATGAAAACTTCTTAGAAAACCACTTAATGGTGGATTTAAGAGTATATTTGCCAAAAGTAGTACCATAATGCTTAAACAGATTCTGACATGTTCCTATAAAAATCATAGGAACGCATCAGAATGAAGAAAATGCATGAAGAAAATGCTGCAGGGAACATTTCCCCTGCAAGGCCCCCCAAAGCTGCCCCCAGCCCTGGGGGTGAAGAGATCCTTCCATAGGTTGAAGTCATGTTTTGATTCGTATTCAACCTATGGAAGGATCGCACCGCCCCCAGCCCTGTGTCAGTGAAGCAACCAGAAAATTTACCAACTGGTTGAGGAGATCTTTAGGAGCATCAGAGGGTCAGGTTAGTGTGGGTTTGTGGGGGGCTTTGAGGGGAAATATTACTTGTGCAACATTTACATCATACTGAAACTTTCCTACAATTTTTATAGGAATGTGTCAGTATAACTTTAAATTGCCATTCATTTTCCCCTCCTTTTAATTTGACCAACCAGTTCATCTAGCCTATCTACATTGGCACTGATAGGCTCTACTCAAAACCCATAATCCACCTATGCAGCCCAAACCATTTGACTGCGTATGTGCTTATCAGGGGCATCTTAGACAGCCCAGCCTGAAGGACAACTCGAGTGATATTCAGGGTAAATGCTTATTTTTTTCTCTATATATTATTGGAATTATTGCAGGACTTCATGTAGCTGTGATACTGACCAACTGATGAACCAAAGCATTTCCATTGTTTGCCATTTACCAGGCAGGCATTCCTAAAATCTAAGGTGCTGACATAAGAGTGTTAAGATGCCAGTAAAATAGATATTGCCCCTGGTTTCCTTGTTGTGTGTTTTTTTAATATATCACTGGTTTGATTAACCCTGTCCAGCACAGACAAAGTTAAGATGACGATAAATGTAATTAGAAATTCATTAAAAAAACATTTTTAAGTAAGAATTTGACCCTGGTATAGTTTTCAATATCTAACCAAATTCACTAGAAGCAAATGCTTTTGTTACTGGCTGTAAAGGGATTCAAATAAGTTTTCTTATTCCTACTTCCTCACAGAGGTAACCTCACAGAGGTACCAACCAATATTCTAGTTACATTTTCTTACACTCAGTACCTTTAACGTAATACCGTTTCTCATTTTGACATACGAAATGTTGCTGTTACAATAAGTAAGGCGAAATCAGGCCATTTAAATGTCTTGGCAGATGCGACATATTGAAATCGTTGAAGGTTTTTATACACCCAATAAATTCAGAAATATATTCCACATGTGGCACTTTTATTGTCCTCATTGCTTCATATAAATAAAATGGAAGTTTACAAATGGTCCTATGGAGCGTTACTAAGTGTAAATGTAAATAAAGATGACAGTCTTTGGTATTAAGTGAATTAATATGGCCAATGAAAGGCTATAATATGAACTCGCTTGGATTACATCCTTCCCCAGTGTTCTGCTTTGTGCTATTGGTGATTCATTTTATGGCTTGTATTTCTGAAAATGGTCCAGTGTTGGAGCATTAGAAAGGATCATCACGATATTAATTTGTTAAAGAGGACAGGTTTCCAAAAGCTATCATAGAACATCTCTGTTCTAGTTCTGGATGCCAACTGTAACTAGAAAAAATGGATGAAGGGTAGAATTTACGAGGTAAATATTATCCCTTATTTATGTAGGGACCCATAAGTGTAATGGTCCTTGTGGCTTCATCTCTTGACAGTGCCTCCTTCCCTGTTGCTGGGTTAAAAGCCACGTAACGTATAGTACCTCTTTTGCATACCTGTTTCATTGATTATAGGTAGTGACTCCTTCCTCCAGTGCTGTAACAAAGTGCTTTGCAAGGGGAGGTCCTTCCTTTTTGGCCTGAAGCAGTTGATCTGGGCTTTGGATCCATTGGGCCTGGAGTCAACAAGGCCCCACAAGTGTTAGGCCCTAAAGTGACAACTGTAGTTTATTTCTACCTTTAGGACCTCGTAAGTAAAGCAAAACCAAGGCACTTACAAATACAGGAGGTATTTTATTGAGTCCAAATATAGACAATAGGTTTTACTTTGGGTAAGCTGTCACAGCACCACACCGGAGCATGGCTTCTTAGATGGTACGCGAGGGCTTACCAAAGACACACCTCTTGGTCCAAGGATTATATAGACATCAGAAGGAATTTAAAATGGGTGTACACAGATATACCTTACATGGTCTTGATCCTCCCTGGACATTGGGAGGTATTGAGATTTTACTGACATATACATTTATACATTTCTGCAAGATGTTCAGTATTGCAACATAAGACAGGTTCCTCTTTTCCAAGCTATCCCTCCAGCCTTAGTTGTAAGTCTGCAAAACTAAACTCTGTGATGAAATCAGACATGAAGCAACACTTCTGCACAGGGGCCCCATTTAGCAGTTGCTGACTTTGTGAACTCTGTCAGTACAATTGAGAAATCATTATTGGGGAGAAACTTCACCCCTCCCTGCACCTCTCCTGCCTTGGGCCATTGGCATTATGGCATCAGAATGATAGGGGACTTATGTATTTGATATTAAACTTACTTATTCTTACAGTCTGACACATAACCATTCGCCCGTCATCGGAATAGGCTGTTCTCATACAAATGTGGTCATATAAATGTGGCATATAGAAAATATATCAACACAACCCCTTTAGTGAAGCCGGGGTACAGGGATCCCATGAATGAGATGAGCTAGTTTGTAGTGTAGCTCCTGATATAGCACTCTATAGAGAGAGTGAGACAGTGAGGATTAGTAATAAAGATCAGCTCTAGCTCCAACTAGGAGGATAGAGGGGAGTAGCTCTCCCCCAGGCTTTGCATTGCCTGTAGTGAGCAGTGGCGAGGGATATGATGTAACCCTGTTCCAAGTCTGCTGTAGGGGATCCAGGCCACATGAGGTACTGATACTCTGGAAGGTGATTTCTCAACTCCTTTGACTTTCCCTAGTGTGATGTGTTTCCTAGTGTGATGTCTTTAAATGCTGTCTCTTGTACACCTGTGAATGTACTTGGAGAATGTACTTTGGCTACCTCATGTGTGAGTATCATAAACCTGTGGCACTTTATGCCTGACTAAAGCCTGTTCTACTGTTTTGCAAAGAACCACTGGCATCCAACTCTATTCTTTTGTACAGTTTTGTGTTATTTCCATTTTGCAAAAGCCCATGCTGGTGAAAGAGGGTTGTGTGTAGCCCATGCTTTATCACACTAGTTGGTATTTGCCTAAATGTCCCCATCACATTTTTACACATTATTGTCAATTCTATTCCAGTGTGTTTTTGGAGACTATGAGGAAACAAACAAAGATGCTGACAGAACATTCAGACTCCTTGAAGACAGTGCCCTGGCTAGAAATGAACCCAGAACTTTGAAGGTGCAAGTAAGCAATGCAAACTGCACCAACATTTGTCTATTATTCAATACTCCAGTCACATGTCCCCCTCAGTTCAGTTTATCGGTTATTCTTCTCAATGAATCAATTATTTGCATACACTGTATGTGTTAATTCAAATAAGAAGGAGCTGGCACGGTGCTGTGATGTTGTAGAATTATTCAAGTACTCTCTTTGATTTAAGACCTTCAGTGGCTGCATTAGCATGAAAATGATTAGTAATATTATTTTGATAAAACTTTTCAATAACTGGCAAGCATAATGTTCCTATAAAGACTGATCATGCACAGAACAGAGAGAGTATCTATGAGTTGAGTCAAGATTTATAAGAGGAAATGATTTGTTCTCTCCTAGTAAACGAGTTAGGGATCACCTCCAGTCATCTTCGCTCTGAAATCAACAAAATTGCTTATGATAGTTATCCTCCTCTCTTTGTGCTATGCTCACATCACTTATGATAGTAGATTTTGCAGAAAGCGTCCAGCAACATAATGAGGGTCACAAAAAAATGGGGTTCTTTATAAACATTGTTCTTTCAGACTTAGCTACTGATGTATAATTGGCAGTTAGGAACATATGAGCTGGTTACCACACTATGGCTGTGACTGCACTTCTCAGAGAGTAGCCTCTCAATCTCAATTTACACCCCCACCTCAGGTGCTGAATTTAGACAAAAATATAGAGTTACTGAGAGAAAGGACAAATTGCCGTACTAGCTGCTAACAAAGGTGTTTTTACTACACAAAGGTTTGGGCCCTAGGCCCTTTATCAAGTGTGATCAACATGAGCTGGTTAACCTGGTGTACATCCATTAACATCTAGATTAAGATTGGAAGGCATAATGGTGAAAACACATATTTTATAAACAAGGAAAAAAATAACAAAAAACCAGTATGAGGTACAAATTTGTGTAAAAAGTCTATAAAGGCTAGTGTCAATTTGAGGCAGTCAAGTAACAGGCTGGTAATCAGGGCTGGTGGAAGATAGGTCCAAGAGACAGGCTGAAGTCTGGGCAGGCAGCAGGAAAGCAGAGTCAGGACACAGACCAGAGGTCAAAACCAGGAGGTGCATACTGCAGGAACAAGGCAAAGGACAGAGACTCAAGAAAAAGCACAAGAAAAAGGCAGGAACCAGGAAGGAAATAACAGAAATTAAGAAGAACCTCAGGCTGGATCAAACTACAGAACTTTATTGATCAAGAAACTAGAATTTACATGATGCTGGTTTTTAAAGACCATTAATATTAGATTTAAGATCACATACTGTAAACCAGGAAGGAGCAGGTCATTGTAGACATGAACAAATGCTGGTTTTCTGTTAAGGAAACTGGCCTAAACAAGAGTGAAAACCTTCCAGTGATTCACCAGAGTAAGGCAGGAATAGTGTCACGTCTTCCCTGGGGAGACGTCATGGAGTACCAGAAGGTTGGGAGCCTGAAGACTGAGTAACCTGGGGTATAACTATACACAGCATTACGGAGATCAGAATTTATGATAATGATGAAAGAATATTTTAATAAACTTAGAGGAGTGATTACAACTCACGGTGCTCACAATATATGTACACACTTTAATTTGTAGAAAGAGGCAGGCAGAGACAAATGAAAAAAAATCAGGCCAAAGAGTCAAGGCAGGTGGCAGACATGAAATGAAGTTGAGGGACAGGCCAGGAGTCAGAACTAAAAGCAGAGCAAGGAGGGGCACTAGGGTACATGAACAATGCAGGAACTGGAACAGAACTTGGAATAAGGAACAGAGTGGGTCACAGGAACTTGGATCAGAAACAGACAATGTAGGCACAAACGGCAAGGTAATGGGAACAGCTTAATGACCAAGCCCTGGGCAGAGGTCAAGGAAAGGCTTTTAAAGGGTCAGGATAGGATCAGGTACAGGTAAGTACACAGATAACTCAGCACAAAGTCCAGAGTTTGAAATCCAGCAAGTCCTGTATGTAATTTAATCCAAAAAAGGAAAATATACCATAGAATCACTTACATAATGCATTATTAGCATCTAATTATGCACTGAGTAACTACAAATTAATATAGCAACACCCCTTCAGACACATAGATACAAATGCAATCAATAGAGACCAAATATAAATGATGCCTTCAAATGTTTATATGTAACAGAAATTAAATTGCTGAAAACAGCATCATAAATTATGAACACTCCCCTATTGAACTCTAGGATCTAAAGAGGACCCATCTGATATATTTGCTGCTTGAGGAGGTAAAGCAAGTCCATCCCATTCTACTTCACTGGTTCCTTGTATCTCTTTTTGTCTTACGATGCCCTGAAGACTGGGCATAGTGCCAAACATGAGCAGAAAGTTATGCCAATTGATACATTATACAAAAAATGTGTGTGCCTACTTGTGATCCTGTGTAATAATGTTATGCACCAGTCTGGTGATTAACACAAAAAGACCAATATGCTCAGGCACAGGAATTTGCATGACTATGTGCTATCAATTACAGATGGAGATTGTGCCAATTTGTATGCATTTTATCAAGCAGGGTAGCTTATGCGAAGGTTGCATTTCGGGTATAACAATATTTTTCTTCACTTGAACCTTGGACAGTGTGATAAACTAAATGTAATTCCTTTCATGGGTTTCCAGTACATTTGTTGGCACTGGAAACTAAAGAGTGCAAAGCAGAAGTCATTTTCTGTCTCTGTTATAGGGGCACTTTAGTTTATATAAGTCCTCATACACCATCAATATGTATTTCAACCTTTTACTTTTTTGTTCAGTCCTTTTCCCAAAATAACAATGAAAAGAATATTAAATGAGCCTAGGACTAATTACTGCAGTTGGGGAGGATCACCTGGGATAATAAAATCTAAGAAAGTTAGATCTTATAGTTTTCCAATTAATCAGATTCTGTCTTGGCATTGAAAAGGGAATGTAATTCACATGCCATTTCTTTTAATTTAGTCTGCAATCATATTCTAAACGAACAGGGCAAGCTGAAAATGAAATTTAATTCAAATATTTCTTTGTTAGGAAATCACAATTTCATATGTGATTCATATGGAGGTAATAAAGTTTTCAAGTTAATTACAAGCCTTTAAAAATTATATACTTTCATTTTCTAAGCACTGACTTATATCCTGCCTTATTAAAGCCAACACAATAGATTTAAAATGAATGATTCAATTCATTTTGTAGCTGGTCCCATAATGATTATTCTCTTGTCTATCACTTAGGGTCAGTTTTTTCATTGAATTTACTGTAGGTGAACAAAACTTTTGAGAATAACTTTTTTCTCCCTGGAAACAAAATTATATAATTGTTGCACTAATTAATTTTGAACAATTATCAGCTGAAACCATTAAATGACTTTGTCGTTTTGTGAGATAAAAGAAAACATATTGTGTTAAGATAATAAATGATAATAAATAAAAATCTGGGAATGTATCCAAGAATTACTTTTGTTTCTTTTTCTGTATTAGTAGCCTTGTACTAATAAAAGGTATTGGTTTCATTCTACCTCATCTGGTGGGATCAACTTACTGCTGGCTATTCATGGAATTTACACTTGAATTCAATTTGTCACCAAATGTGCTATGACAGACAAATATTACCAATGCAAGATAATAAAGGAGGACTGAAGAGCATGAAATAATAAAGAAAACACTAGAGAGAATGAACAAAAATGAAGTAAGAGAAATTGAAAGTCCTTTATAGGAACACCAGGGAAGATTATAATTTCTGCATGACTGTTTACATAATGGTGTCTATATTCTGTAAATAAAAACTCCATATTGACAATTACATTATATTATATTCCATAGCATTGAAGGGGTATGACATTGTGGATCTTCAAATCTGAAGGCAAAAAAAATTGAAGCCTCTCCAATTTGCCTCAAAGGGGTCAAAAATTCCTTCCTATCTCGAAGATGGCAATCAGAGCAATCCCTGGATCAATTTATACTATGATCTATCTGTATCAGCCTGTACAACTGTGTCAGCTGGAAAGACCTACTGGTAAATAAAGCATTAGAAAGATTATTATATTATCCCCTTATATATTTATACATAATTATATCACCCCGTAGGTGCCTCTTTTTCAGCGTGAATAACCCCAACTTGGCCAGTCTTTCCTCAGAGCTAAAATTTCCCATACCTTTAACCAACTTAGTTGGTTAAACAATACTGGTACCATTATGTAGATCAGAAACTCTTGTGAAACACTAGCCAAACCTGTCTGTTAAAGGAACAGTAACACCAAGAAATGAAAGTGTTTTAAAGGAATAAGAATGTAATGTACTATTGCTCTGCACTGGTAAAACTGGTGTGTTTGCTTTAAAAGGACTACTATAGTTTATATAAACAAGCCGCATGTGCCATGGGACAATCATACAAGCACAGGGTATACAGTTGATTACAGTACATTTTGTAGTAATCTTACCATTTCTCTACATTTCTCTCTTGACCCAATATTTCTTACCAGGGCATACCCCCCCTGAGAGGGTCCTTACCAGCTAAGTAGCATTGGGCTCCCAGTAAAAAGAATTCCAGTACCATTCCTGGCCATGTCCTGATCATCCCAGTCATGACATTATATGCCTAAAATTGCACACTATCCACCTAAACTCTACACATTCTCTGATTCTCTGGGATCCCCACTCCCTTTGCAGTCAATGAATTTGATTTACATCTGTCTTGGCCCACCTTTGTTACAGTGCCTTTGACAGACTGCAGCCTATGCTACTATATATAATAATAATAATTTCTAGAGCTAATAATGATAAATAGCATATAACATAGTAACATTGTAAGTTAGGTTGATAAAAGACAAATGTACGGGTACATAAAGTTCAACCTTTTAACTCTATTTTGACCTGCCTAACTGCTAGTTGATCCAGAGGAAGGCAAAACACCCCATCTGAAGCTTCTCCAATTTTCCTCAGAGGGGAAAAAATCCTTCCTGACTCAAAAATGGCAATTGGACTAGTCCCTGGATCAACTTGTACTATGAGCTATCTTCCATAACCCTGTATTCCCTCACTTGCTTAAAAGCCATCCAACCACTTCTTAAAGCTACCTAATGTATCAGCCTGTACCACTGATTCAGGGAGAGAATTCCACAACTTCACAGCTCTCACTGTAAAAAACCCTTCTGATTATTTAAGCAGAACCTCTTTTCTTCTAATTGGCATTGGTGACCTTGTGTCTGCTGGAAAGACCTACAGGTAAATGATGAGAGATTATTATATGGTCCCTGCTAACATCTATACATAATTATCATATCAATCCTTAAATGCCTCTTCTCCTGCGTGAACAACCCCAATTTCGACAGTCTTTCCTTATAGCTGAGATTTTCCATACCTTTTACCAGCTTAGTTGTCCTTCTCTGTACCCTCTCTATTCAGGAATGTCCTGTATGAGTACTAGAGATCAAAATTGTACAGCATAAGATGTTGCCTTAAAAATTCTCTATACAGTGGAAGAATACACCCTTGCTGCTGTGAAACAATGTCCATTTTAATTCAGCTCAAGACCTTATTACTCTTCATGCTGCTGAATAGCATTGCTTGCAACAGACAAATGTATTATCTACAAGGACTCCAAGGTCTTTTTACATTTTAGATTTACCTAGCGCAGTCCCATTAAGGGTATAAATAAATATTTTTACAAACCATGTGCATGAGTTTACATTTATCAACATTGAATCTTATTTGCCACTTATCTGCCCAGATTGGCAGTTTGTCAAGATCATGTTGCAAGGATCCTGGAATTAATTGGGCTGGATAGTTTTGTGTCATCTGCAAACACTGATATATTCCTTACAATACCCTCCCCTAAATCATTAATGAACAAGTTAAATAAAAGATAAATCTACTCTGAATTTTTAACACAACACATCCCATGTCTCCACTTCTGATGCTTAAACTTATTTTATCCAATCCAGTGATTCCCAGGGGATACTCTGAGATGGATCTCTCTTCCTTTAAAGTATTGTGTTGCATTGAATTTTCTTATGTATGTTCGTCCATTATGAGATGCTAATGATAAAAATTTGACCAAAGCTCCAATCTTTAGATGCCAGCAATGTTGAGGTTCATGTGTGCTATAAAAACTCAACTTTAGAGAAATATGTAAGTGGAAATACTGACAGATCAAGAGGTGGAGGTTCTGGAGGGGTACAGTGGTTCTTGGGAAACAAGATCATACATTTTTATCCTTCTATGACTATGGACTACATGAGTTCTTAATGCATGTATTATGGTTGTTGTTAACTAAATTAAAGGAAAACTATACCCCGAAAATGAATTTTTGAGCAACAGAAAGTTTATATCAAATCAAGTGACATATTAAAGAATCTTATCAAACTGGAATATATACAGTATTTAAGTAAATATTGCCCTTTTACATCTCTTGCCTTGAACCACCATTTCGTGATGGTCTGTGTGCTGCCTCAGAGATCACCTGACCAGAAATATTTAACTCTAACTGTAACAGAAAGAAGTGTTGAAGCAAAAGATAGAACTCTGTCTGTTAATTGGCTCATGTGACCTAACTTTATAGTTTGTTTGGTATGTTTGTGTGCACCGTTGGATCCTAGGATCCCAGGAGGCTGTCCTTATTTTTTAAAATGGCAATTTTCTATTTATGATTACCCAATGGCACATGCTACTAAAAAAGTGTATTATTATGAAAATGGTTTATTAAAATTGTTTTATGCAATATCTTTTTATAGAGACCTACATTGTTTGGGGGGTATAGTTTTCCTTTAAGGGATACTGTAGTATATTTACCAATTCCATATAAGCAAATTACATTGGATGTTGGGCAAATAGTAGTAGTGTGTCTAGCATTTATACAAATGACTTGGACTGTAAATGCAACTGACATTAGTATATGCGTTGACTATGACAATTCTCATTTATCCAGGACATGATGTACAACTGGACATTTAGGGGCAGATTTACTAAATTCACACAAAGGATTCGAAAATTCGATCGAATTTTCAAAAAGATTTGAATTTGAATTTTCGGATTTTTTTGAAGACCACTTCGACCAGTGAATTTGGGAAATCCGATCAAATCGAATGTTGCGAGTAATTCGAATAAAAATCTATTTGAATATTCGACTATTCGACAGTCGAATTACTTCCTCTTTGAATTTTTAGTCGACTGCCTAGTTCGCCAGATCAAAGCTACTGAATTATCTTTCATTATTTTTGATCAAATAAAATTTTTTGATCGAATGGTTGAAATCATTTGAAACGTTCGATTCGAACAATTGTATTGATCGATTGAATATTTTCTATTCGATCGTTCTACGAATTGCGGAAAAATCCTTCGAATTCGATATTCGAATTTGAATGATTTTTATTCCCAAGCAATTCCCAGCTATTTCCATGGTCGAATTTGAGAGTTTTTTAACCCTTAAATTCAACCTTAGTAAATCTGCCCCATAGCGTTTTTCTCGAAAACATTTCATTTCACATTTGAGGATTAGATATTGGTGATTTTACTATCCTTAAGGGTTTAAATGTTCATGATGCCTTTGAATCTATTCTATTAGATACTATTTATGAATTTACATTACAACCAATCAATATCAAAAACCATTGAAGGGTGATAGACAGTCACTACCCACATATTGGCAGCTCTCTGTCATGGAAACTGTTACATGTTGCAAGTTTATCAAACTGCTGATTTTTCGAGGTCTGTAGTTAAGGAGGTTTTTGTTTGGGACTATTCTATCATTAATAATGCCAGCATTTACAAATTTGTTAGCTAGTGATTCATATATTATATAGTTTGCTCCCAGTAGCTTCAACATCTGCTACTGATACATTTTAATATTTTTTCATGCTTATCATTGGTAGGGTTGTTCATAGAAATTATTGAGCTATAATGTGGGGCAGGTTTTGGACTGTTGGGAATATTAAATTAGCTGAAGAGAAATTATAGGTATGTGAGTTTCCTGATAACGGATCTTTCTGAATTTGGATCTTTGCAATATAGCAATATAGAAACAAATGTTTCAATCCTCATAGACAGATGTACCGACATATAAAAAGTAACATTTTTGGACACTGCACCCAGGCAAACCTTCAAAGTTTTAAAAGGGAGGAGAGCACTCAAACGCAGCTTAACTGCTCGTGATTAGTATTTATAGGACTGTTGGGCACACAGACCGATACATCGGTCTCTAAACATTTTTTAAACATAATTCCATGCAACTGTGCTGGTGTGTCCTCGAGGTAGCTGTCCCTGATAGGAGAGGAGACATTAAACTGAAAAGATTTTTGCAGAAAGAAGGGAGATGGATTAAGAAGCTGTGAACCCCTTATCCTGATGCTTTAAATGATTTATGGAGTTTGAAACCGTATCTGTAATATTAATAATATAAACCCTTTACTTTGCAGACCTTGAAAATTGAAAGCCATAATAATGACAGAAATAGGGTAAGAATTTATAGTTTTTTAATAGCCTCAAGTATTCTTTTAATTGTCTTTAACATGAAGCTGAGGTAGACCTATAACTGGTAGTGATGGGCGAAATGGCCGCGTTTCGCGAATCGGTGAAAAATTAGCGAATTTCCAGAGAAATTCGCGAATTTTTCGCAGATTCGCGAAACGAGTCGCGCGTTGTTTTTGACGTACGACTCGTTTTTGCGCCGCGAATTTTTTTGGGCAAATTTTTTTGCCAGTTTCGCGAATTTATTCGCCAGCGGCGAATCGCGGGAATTCGCCGCGAATTCGCCCCTGGCGAATAAATTCGCCCATCACTAATAACTGGTAGTACCACCAAGCTGATTCTCTGTATTAAAGTTTGTATTCAATTTTTGTTTTTAACAGGTGGTGATTCTATGCACTTTTAATATAATGTATTTATTCATATGTGATTCCATGCACTTGAGATATGACCACCTGTGAGCACAAACCTGAACTTTTTCTTCTTTCTACATATCAAGCCAGATTGAAAGCCTCCTTCTTAAAACTTTGAAGGTTCAAAAAATGCCTGGGTGCAGTGTCCAAAATTTTAGAATATCTATCCACAAAGAAGGTCTGCACTCTCATGATGACATGTCATTTAGCTCCAAGCGCAATTTCTGTAATATCAGGTAGCGCCAATCAGTGTAACACATGCTGAGAATATTTTCACATGCTCTGAGGGAAACTTACAAAGGACTTGCATCTTAGCATCCAGTGCATCGGCCTTAATCTTTGGCTTCGACTAAAGGAGTCCCAATACAGACTATAGTGGCCTCACAGAGAAGCGTCAGTCCAAACTATGGCATTATACCACAAATCACTGTATCTGCATTCATCAATATAAAAATTTCAAAAATATCATTAAAAAACACACAGGTGCCAGGCTCAAAAGGTATCATTTAGTAGACTATGGAGGTTTTGGCACTCTCGTCACAAGATTCAAAAAATGCCTGGGTGCAGTGTCCAAAATTTTAAAATATCTATCCACAAAGAAGGTCCACATTTTCAGGTCTTGAATAAAAATAAAAATGTTTTATTAACTAAAGGTCTAACGTTTCGGCCTCTCCAAGGCCTTTCTCAAAGTATAGAAAAGCATGGCTGACATGTCATCATCATCATCACCATGCATCAAGTATTCAAATGTCACATATACGAAACATATAGTACTATAAAACAAAAAAACATACTTAGTTACCACTAAAAGTAGCTAAATTTATATATAAACACCCCAGTAAAAGAGAAGTAATTGATTATAGTTCATATGTTGCAAAGTAATAAACTTGAGTTTAGCTGTAAGGGCTGTGCTAAAAGTCCCTCAATAACGACAACCACATATAAAACAGTGTTATAATAAAATATGCATGCTGACTAATTAAGCACTATCTCCTTCATCCGGAGAATGTCTTTTAACTATTATTGTTAACCTAGAGTCCTAAACCAACATTTGCCCTTTAGTTAATAAAATATTTGTATTTAAGACCAGAGAGT
>CM044438.1:127237305-127258405 GCA_024363595.1 Xenopus borealis
AATTGAAACACAGAGTGTGCATATACTGTAATATTCGCAATTTGCGATTTTTGTCATATTTAAAAGCTCTTATAGACATTCGCAGTGTGAAAAAAATTCACAATTCTGTTTGCACACTCTTATTCAGTTTTATAAATGTAACCATGGGCAGAGCAAATATATTCATTGTGCAAACCAATCTGCCTTGATTGAAGTTTATAAATGAGGCTCAGTATGTGTATAATAAGAACTAAATGCAAGTCATATATGTATGATGGGCACAACATATTATATGATGTTTGCAACTGGAAAAGAAATAATATATATATATAGTAATGTAGTAAAGGATCACCCCTCCCAACAATCTATTTTATGAAACACCTTGGATGGGTTTATTTGAAATCCTTTTACATGCCATTTCAGCATTAAATAACCAAAAAAAGTAATTTATTAAGAAGTCAAACCACATAAAACTTGTTGTAGGTGTATTTATATTTTTGTGCAGACAGTAACAGCGTAATATGTTATTCCGAGGTTTTTTTCTTCATTTTTTTAATGTTAAATAAATAATATATTATGTATTTCACTGAGCCAAGAAGATGTTCAAATCCTGCAGCAAAGTGTTTAAAAATTAAAATAGGAAAAACAACAAGACACAAACAAACAAACAAAAAAAACCATAGAGAACTACACATTTATTTAACATTACATAGAAATATAGCATTGTCCAGAAACTTTTCTTTTCTTTCCACTTTATTATACAGAGTTTAGGTTGTCAAGGAGACAGGTTCTTATTTGGTGCTAGGTTCATTTTCCTTTAATACAAGGGAAGGCAGAGTGCAGATTAATACAACGAGTGATAATGCTATTGAGATGCACCTATTCTCCTATTGATGGAAAGTGACCCATGGCTTCAGAATGCGTATCTGACAATGTAAGTCGCACACTGGAGTCATTTTCCGTGCCTCTTGGTCATAGAGACTTTTTCAAAGGCTGTTACCAGGCAACTGTTGTAACGACATTTTCTCTAACCTACAGTTTGCCCTAGCAAAGTATTATAACCAAAATATACTTTACAGATTAAACCTTTTCTGCAGCCATGTATCCATTAAAGCATACAGAAATACAAATTTTAAAAACTATGACAAATTCCAAGAGTGTTTAGAATTGGTTATACACAATTTATTTGCAGTTCCTACCAGCCACAAAACACATTCTGTGTTAATGAAGAGATCTTGACTGTCTACAACTCTTGACTCGTACAGTGTGTCAGAGTACTAACTGATGATGCCTGTACTTTAACCCTGGAAAGGGAACAGATACAGTGAGTATATTTAATTGCCCACAGGGAGTCAATATAAGAACATCAAAAATTAAAAAATGATCATTTAAACAGGAATACACATACTAAAATGATAAATAGTGATGGGCGAATTTATTCGCCAGGGCCGAATTCGCGGCGAATTCCCACTGGCGAATAAATTCGCGAATCACAAATGAAAACGACGCGCCAAAAATGACGCGACGCGCGTCGGAAATGACGCGACGCGCCAACGTTGACGCGGCGCGTGCCGAAAGCGTGCCGCGACTCGTTTCGCAAATTTTTCGGCGAAGCGGATCTAGGGAGATTCACCCATCACTAATGATAAACCATAGCGTGACAATGTACATACAAATATGTATTATGCTACATGGATCAGCATTCCTTATTTCATTCTTTGTACATGACCAAACAGAGCCGTCTGTAGGCTGCCATTCCACAAAAGGGGCCAAATAGCCAACCATATCCTCTATTTGACACCCCATGACCTTTTTTTCATGCTTTTCATCCCTAACTCTTTTGACATTTGAAATTTGGATTGTGGGTAAAAAAAGAGGTAATACTTAGCACTGAAATATGGTGCCTGGACTTGGTTCAACAAAATGTAAAATCTCAATGGCTTCATCTGTAAAAGACAGCCAGCTCCCCAAATTAGCCCACAATTAAAATCAATGTCATCATGACTTTAATGAAAAAAAAAACCTCAATGCAATAAGGCAAAAGGAAAAAAATGGAATGCACGGTTCCAAAGAACATGTTGTACATCTGCTAAAAGCTGCAGTATATCTATAAATATAAGCACAATAGATGAAACTCATAAATATATTCATATAGACCTTTCACAATAAGCACACAAAAGAATATAAAGCATTTTTTTTCTATTCTTGAATTTTAATTTTATGCAGGCAGTGATGAAATGAAAAGTAGAAAAGAAAGAAAAGATTAACTAGAAATGGCCAATGGAGCCAGTAGGTCACATATCCATTACGACTATGCAGTTGCATCTATGGAGACATGAAAGGCAAGCCAAGGACACTATACTGCCCCTAAGTACATATGTTTTTGGTTGGGGAGAGTGTCATTAACCAAATTTCAAATGACATAACATGGCATGGTCGAAGAGTTGAAGATAGCTGAGTTCTATACACTGTTTAAATCCAAGATTGTCCAGGAAAATGTCCATGTAAAGAATACATCGCTTTGAAGGATAACATATGTAGTAGTGTAAATGTAATATGGAGATCATGGACTGAGAGAGAGATAGCCTACATGTCCAAGCCACCAGCATGCAATGTGCTGCTACTGTATACAGTATTTCTTTGGAGTGGAACTTGTATGTGTATTTAAATTTATAGCAATTTTACACATCTAATGAAGGTTATCTTTGAGAATGTTTTTTTCAGCACTCTGTATCACCAGACAAAACATTTAGGGGCCTATTTATTAAGCCTCAAATTTTTCTGGTCAAGATGTAAAGGGCGAAAAAATTCTAATTTTTCGATTTCATTATGATCCTAAACTGTTACAAATTTAAAAATACTCCAGCTAAAACCTGTGGAAATCATGTATAAGTCAATGGCAGATGGTCCCTTTAACAATTGGAACATGTTTTTACCTTCAGAATTCTTGGTAGTTTTGAGCTGTTTGCACTGGTTTTCGCTCACAATTTGAATTACCTCACAATGTTTCTTTATGCATTGTTCATCTCAAAGCCAGATGATAGTAAACACATTCTTTGTGATCAATTACATTGACTTCAGTTGGCTTGACAGTAGTAGTGATGGGCGAAACGGGCGCGTTTCGCTTCGCCGAAAAATTTGCGAATTTCCAGAGAAATTTGCGAATTTTTCACCATTTGGCGAAACGAGTCGTGCGTCGTTTTTGACGCGCGTCGCGTATTTTTTGACGCGCGTCGCGTCGTTTTTGACGCGCGTCGATTCCGACGCGCGTCGCGTCGTTTTCGGCGCGTCGCGTCACAAACGACGCGCGACTCGTTTTGACGCGGCGAATTTTTGGCTGCGAATTTTTCGGGTCGTTTCGACGCGCGACTCGTTTCGTTTCGAGGCAAAACGTGGCAAAACAATCACTCATCACTAGTAGCTAACCTTAAGAAACCTATTACCTGCAAAAACCCTTTAAACTTGTCAATCCAGTGTGGTATCTGTGTACAAACATTGCCTTAATTACAAAAGACTGCAATGAATAGCCATATAGACTCATAAACCAGCAAATGATTATTTTCAACTGACTGAATAAGCAATGGATCTGAATTTCATATAAAGGGCACATATTGTGTAGCCAATTGTGAGTTATGCCTGGAGTTTAGTAACAAATAGCATTAGAAGTTGATGAAAAAAAAACTGTGTAAGAGAGAAATTCTTCAGTCCCTTCAGAGAGCATTCGGTTCATATAAAATATTAATTAATGGTGTGCATAACATACAATATATGCAGATCAACAATAAAGAGCACAGAAATATGCTTTAGCAAGTGATGACCAGAAAAAGATTTGTGATGGGCGAGTCTGTCAAATTTTGTTTCGGTGGAAAAAAATTGCGAAATGGCAAAACAATTCCCGAAACAGCTAAAAATTTGCAAAAGTCTATTTTGCAAAAGAGTATTTTGTCAAAATACATTACAGTCAATGAGCGTCTGAATAATTGTGCTGCGTGCCGATTTTTATGCACGGAAATATTTTCCTAATTGACCATAAGACTGGGATTTTAATTTATCTGGGAGTACACATGGGAATCATGCCAAAAACTTTTGTAACTTGCATTCAGTTGTTCAACTCCCCCTGCCATAAACCAAATGCTCCTCAAAGAACAGAACCATTGCTTTAGACCAGTGGTCCCAAACCATTCTTTACCCATGAGGCACACTCAAATGTAAAAACTGTTGGGGAGTCACCCAAACAAGAAAAAATCTTTTGGGATGCCAAATAAGGGTTGTGATACACCAAGGGGCAGCTTTATCAAAGGCCAAATTCTGCTGTCAAAGTTTTTTTTTGCCCGAATTTGGCCATATTCATGCAAATTAAAATAGTTCGATCGTAGGATTAAATTGTACAAATCGATCAGTTTGTATGTTTTAATTGTATGATCGTACTACTTCCCCTTTAAAAACTTTGACTTGTCAAAACTTTTGGCTATAGGTTCTAGAAGGTCCCCATAGACTAAAATAGCAATTTGGCAGCTTTAATATGGTGAAGTATCAAACTCAAAGTTTTCTTAAGCAGACAGTACTTCGAAAATTCGAATTTCGTTGTTTTTTCAATTGGAATCAAATTTTGGCCTATTCAATGGTCGAAGTTTCCAAAAAAATACTTCAACCCTTAATAAATCTTCTCCTAAATGATAGCACCATGTGAACTGCTAGCCTGCTGGATACTCTGTTGGAGTAAAATATGGTTCTTTTTGCCTCCAAATCTTAATTTTTAGCCAGGTTTTTTTGTGTTAAAATTTTTTTACAGGGAAAAAAACTCACATTTTTTTATTATGCCCAAAACTGCTAAAAGTCTGAATTCAAAAATACTCCTAATCTAATCTAAAACCTGTCAAATTCATGTAAAAGTGAATGTCAGATGTCCTTTAACCATTTGAAAATGTTTTTAACCTCATGAATTTTGGGAATTTTGCAATGAATTTGAGTGGGGATTCAATAAGGTCATTTGATTCAAATTGTATTACGGTGTTTGCTTCCAAAACGTTATTATAGTTTATATAAACAAGCCTCTGCATAGCCATGGGGGCAGCCATTCAAGCACAGGATGCACAGTAGATAACAGATAAATACTACTATAGTTTATATAAACAAGCTATAGTATAGCAATGGGGGCAGCCATTCAAGCACAAGATACACTGTAGATAACAGATAAGTACTGCTATAGTTCATATAAACAAGCTGTTATGTAGCCATGGGGGCAGCCATTCAAAGCTGAAAAAGGAGAAAAGGCACAGGAAACACAGATAACAGATAAGCTATGTAATATATACAATGGGATTCTTCATGACATCTATTGTGTATCCTGTGCTTGAATGGCTGCCTCCATAGATATACAGCAACTTGTTTATATAAACTATAGGTTTTGTCTTTTTCTTTCTGAAGCAAACACACCAGTTTTACCACTGCAGGAAAACTCTACATCTATCTACTGTATTAATTCATAAAAAATCCATTCATTTACAATGTTACTGTTTTTTAATGAAAATGGAACATTTGAGTTTTGGAAGCCCTAAGTTTTGGTGCACAAAAATTAAAGTAAAAAGTAAATTGCCCAAACATTATGAGCCATTTGACCTACTTTGATGCAAAAGGCAGGAGGTGCAGCACACTCTGGTGCAAGGGAAACATTTGCACTATACCAGGCAGCTTTACTATTGGTTGGATTTTGAATTAAAAATAAAATTTGAAATTCGACCATCAAATTTGGGGGGGGTCATTTTCAATCGAAAATTACTTTTTATATAAAAAATTACTGTTTTCAATTCAATTAAAATTGTTCTAAACGAACAGCCGCATCATTCGAATAAAATGATTCAATCTATTAAAAAAATAGGACTTCAATTCGAAAATTTTTAAAGGGCCAGTACTTCAAAATTCAAATCGAATTTTGGGCTATTAGATGAAGTTGAAGTAGCCCAAAATTACTTAGAAATTAGAATTTTAAAAATTCGAATTTTATTTGAAAATTCACTACAACACTTAGGGGAAGATTTACTAAATTTGTGTGAATGATTCTAAATTCAATCAAATTTAAAAAAAAAAATCTAATTTTTTTAGACCATCGAATTTCAAAAATTCAATCAAATGATTCAAATAGATTGAATAAAAATCTATTCAATCATTCAACAATTCAATGGTCAAATTACTTGCCCTTTAAATTTTTATTCGATTGCCTAGTTCGCCAGATTAAACCTACCGAATTGCTGTATAACCCTATGGGAATCTCCCATAGGGTTTTTCCAGCTTTTTTAGATCGAATAAAAAAAATTTGATCGAATGGTTTTAGAATGATTTTATCGATCATTTGAATTTTTTTATTCGATAGTTCCATTAATCGAATTGCATTAAAACCCTTCGAAGGGTTAAAATTCGATGGTTTGAGGGTTTTTTAACCCTTGAATTTGACCCTTAGTAAATGTGCCCCTTAGTAAATGTGCCCCTAAGTGAAGGGCACCCTTTGTGTGCTTCTTTCTCTACTTTAACAGATGCAAAGGGTCAGTGAACACTGCAGTCTTCAATTACCAATCCAGGCTAACATTTGTGCTCAGATTGGCATATCAGGGACTAGTAGAGGTGGCTACAAATACGTATTACAGCATATAGAATTATGCTTGAATGCTGGGTAAGAATGTTGTAATAATATACCAAACATTTAGCATTTTGAACTGATTAGTAAGTGGGACATCCTATGAACCTGGAGAGCTTGGAAAAGGTTTTACCATACAGATTTGCTTTAATTATCCATCCTCCATTTTATTTGCCCAAATGTTCATCATCGGGATGGAGCAATAAGAATAGGAACACAGGAAATGTATATTTATGAACCAATGTGGGTGTGGTTGGGCAGCATGTCAACCCCTAAATCGTGCTGCCCTAGGCCCAGGTTTAGGTGGCCTCTCCACAAATCCGGGCCTGTCCATCTCTGATGTACGTAGGTCCCAAAAAAAACGGTTTCTAATAAACCGTTACATAAATATAAAGATAGTTTTAGAGGATCAAGAAGAAAAGGCTATTTAATATATATGAACATATTCAAATTTGAAAAATGATTTTGAAATATAAATGGAATATATCTGATTAAAATTCCTGCAGACTTTGAGAAAAAAATGTAGTCAAGAATGGTAATGTAGCTTCTTGACCTACTGGAACATCTTACGCATAATATGATGTCTTGCATGAGTTATTTTAATAAATAAAATATACCAAGACCCATTAAAGTTTAATTATTAGTCTGCTCACCTTTGACAACAATGAACAGGTTATCCATTTGCACATTTGAGACTCTTGAACTCCTGCAGTTTAATTGACTCACTTATTGGAGTCTTCTCTTGTTCACTTTCACCCCAAAGAAAAATAATGTATTCACAGTAAAAATGTAACATTTTACATGACTGGAATAGGAAATGTGCTTCTTTTGAAACCTTGAAAAGATATGTGCAGATTATGAAACTATAATTGTCCATGTATATTGTTTTTCCACCATGTATAGTCATAAATAAACAGTTAAACTGTCTCCATTTGTATATATTTTTCAGTAAGTGATCATGTTGTTGGTCACCAATTCAAGAAGACCTTGGTTTAATTTTTGGGGTAGCCTCACTTTCTTCTTTGGAACCAAACTACATAATATAGTTTAGGTAACAAGTAGAAATACAAAGTACAAAGGACAATAATGGTCTGATTAACACAAATTCATTTTTATTTCACAAATCATACTTTTTATTTTCTCTAAAACTCAAAAAAAATTGATATTTATAAAAGGGCCTATTTATTAGACCTGAATTGTTTCCTGATCAAGTTTTAAAAAGGGATATTTTAGAGGACAAAATGTAATTCAATTGTGATTTATGCTCTGAAGCTGCTAAAAATTAAAATACGAAAATACTCCAGTTAAAACCTGTTGAAATCCTGCAGAAGTCAATGGCAGATGGTCCCTTTAACAATAGGAACATGTTTTATACATTCAGAATTCTTAAAAGTTTTGGGCTGTTTGCATTGGTTTGCACTCACAATATGAATTGCCTCAGTTGTGACTTTTTTATGCACCAATTTTTTCAAAAATAATGTTTGTAAATTGTGTGGATTCGGGTTTATAAGTTTGGTCTAATTTTCTGTAATACAGTGAAAAAAAGTCGAGCTTTAGTAAATAGGTCTCCAATATGTGAAAACCTCTAATACAAAACTGTAAAAATAAAAGATGTTGAGGTCCCCTGGAAGTCAACCAGAACTGCAAAAATCCTATTGAACCATTTTGAATCAATTTTGGACTTTTAGAGGTTTCAGGTTTTTTTCACTAGTAATTATTTGAGAAACTTTGACATTAGTAGTTTTAGAGGAAAAGAGTTGGGGAGGCCCATTTATCAAAGATCGAATTTATCTCAGTATTTTCTGAAAAAAGGCTCTGATTAAATCCGCATGGGTCTTATTTTAATAAATTTTCCCAAAAAAATTGTTTGCAGGGAATGATAGAATTTTAAGTACTTTTCGGATTATCCACCTGAAAAATAAGATTTTTTTATTTTTGCCCCAAATCGCCCAAATATTTGGGTTATTGCATGAAACCCAGTGCAGATCAAAAAATATTTGGGACTTCTCCCTCAGCAGGTCTGAGATGCCAGATTTTCTGACTTTTTCCATTCTCAGTGTATAACAAATTCTGAAAAATGTGTGTTTTTTTAATTCATATTTTATACAAAAAAAAATTATGTTTCAGATTTTCTGCATTCAGAGTTCAGTAAACAACTGTAGTTTCAAAAAAATCTAAAACCACTATTCAAACCTTGATAAACAGGCCTCCCAAGATGGTTCTGTTGCAAGATATCTGGGAACAAAACAGATGATACATATTAAAAAACTCCTGAATATGCTTTGTAGACTTAAGGGCAGATTTACTAAGGGACGAATTTGAGGGTTAACCTTCGAATTCGATATTTTAATGCAATTCGAATAATTAAACTATTGAATAAAAAAATTCAGTTGATCGATAAAATCATTCTAATCGAACGAATAAAAAAATTCAATTGATCGATAAAATCATTCTAATCGAACGATTCGAACGATTTTTACCATTCAAACAAAGTTTTTTTATTCGATCGTAAAAAGCAATTTGGTAGGTTTAATCTGGCGAACTAGGCAATCGAATAAAAACTTAAAGGGCAAGTAATTCGACCATCAAATGGTCGAATGATCGAATAGATTTTTATTCAATCTATTCGAATCGTGATTCAATTGAATTATATAATTTGATGGTCGAAGTGGCCACCAAAACCATTCGAAAATTTTAATTCGAATTTATTTACAAATTCGATTGAATTTCGAATCATTCATACGAATATAGTAAATGTGCCCATTAATTTACAGAATAATATACAATCACTTTATACATCTCAATTCTATCAATAAAGTGACTCCCTGTTAAACAATTTAAAGGGGATTAGATTATGAAAGAAAGAAAAACAAAAAAAAATTGAGAATGGAGGGAGTTAAATAGACTTTTCAGTAATTTGGTCAGTGTTTATGTTTTTCTTTTTCTCACTGGGTCTCAGTCAAGCAGTAGCACTGTGGTTTAAGAGACAGATGTCCACCAAGGCATATATCTTTCAGACATGTTTAGAATAAAATATCTGTGAACATCATGTTGTTAATTTGAAATAACTCACAGTGCCTTTAATAATGGGGAGACAAGTATCTAATAGCACTTTATGAAAAAGGACATAGGTGTTATTAAGTGATTTGCACATTGCTGAAATGTGAAAATGAGAATTTGATTTCTGAATGATTCTGTTTTAATAAAGCTTCATTTTCGGCATTACATTCTTGTATTATAACTTTTTTACTGCGATTTCTGAGGAACTAAATGTAAGTATTTGAATATATGCTAAATATTCCTACATGCCACTCTATGTACAGGAAACTAACATATTTGGCATAAAAAGAAATGAATAAATAATCTGATGCAAATATGCATAGCAGCGGTCAGCATTGTTAATTAAGATAATTTCGGTTGTTGATCTCTAATTTGCTGCCTACAGTATGTTACTATTGCCACCTGTGTTTTTCCATCCTTAATATCTCCATGTTATATCCAAACAGATTTTTTTTACAATGTAAAATATCCTGCTCCTGGTAAACGCAGCATAGAGATTTAATGGAGTTTTATAAAAGTTGGAAAAGCTAAAAAAAAGTCGCAATGAGAAAATGGTTGCCTTTGCCAAACAAATCTTCCTCTGCACTAATTTAATACAGCTTTTACTAACCTGGAAACCCAGGCAGTGGAAGTAAGATTGCAAATTTCAAAGTTGGTGAAAAGTGTAAGTAATACAACTTCTAACTGTTACTTAAAGGAGATTTACTAAATTCATATGAAGGATTCGAAATTCAATCGAATTTTAATGAATATTTGAATTCAAATTTTCAAATACCTTTTTTGGGCACTTCGAATAAAATTCTATTCGATCATTTCACCATTCAATTCAATTCGATTAGGGAAGCACCCATAGGGTTTTTACAGCATTTTTAGATGGAATAAAAATAATTTGATAGAATGTTTAAAATCGTTCGAATCAGTCAATTCGAATTAATTATCGTTCGATCGAATTTTTCTTATTCGAACGTTCGATAAATCGAATTGCATTAAAATCCTTAGAATTCGATGGATTTTAATTCTATCAACATTCGATGGTCGAATTCGAGGGTTTTTTAACCATCAAATTTGACCCTTGATAAATCTGCCCCCTAATGTTATGTTTACACAAAAGATTATGCCACCTTCAAGTACATCTTCAAGTAATGCTCAGTCAAAATTTACATATTCTATAAGAAAGTAACAGAATATTTCATTAAAAAAATTCAAATTTTTGTTCTCATTTTTGTGAATTTGTCTTAACTTTGTGTGTGTAGAAAAGATAATGCAAAGAACAACACAACATATTTTTTTCTGGGCCACAGTGTGATAGAGTAACTACATACCATATCCTATGCTTTGTGATTTCCCCTGACTATTCTGTTGGGGAAATGTTTACAAAAGGTTTATTTAAACTGAACCAAATTTGATTAGAGTTTTTTCTCAGGAAGGCTGAAAACAACTCTAAATTGATCCCAGGACATCCTCCATAGGTTAAAACAGCAATTTGACAGTTTTAAGGTATACGATACATTTTGAAAAACTCAAATTTTAACTATTCCCTAGTCGAATTTCACAAAAAATAAAAAATTTGCATTTCACAATTTGAAATTAGAATTTTCACTTCAACCATTGATAAATATGCCCCTAAATGTAGCTGTATAATAGAATGGGAGAGCACAGAAATGCTTAGCATACTGCATACTTATTCTCTGATGCAAATTGTATTCTGGAAAAACTTAGGTGTAATACCTTGGAATTTCTTGTGTTTGTCCCTGCTGAGCAGAATCCCTGAGTTCATTAAAGCAGCTGTTAGAATTGATACAGTAGTTGTTAATACTCCACAGATGCTACTGTGAATTGTACCAACTAATTGTATCAACTAAATTGAGAAAATTCTAGCAGTTCAGATGCTCCTAGATCACTGAGCTGCCAGACTGAGACACCTGAGACATGAACATTAAACTTTAAGAGGCAGATTTACTAAGAGTCGAATTTTGAACTTAAAAACCTAGAAATTCGACCATCAAATCTTGTAGTAGCCTTTTTCGATCAAATAGGTAAATTTTCATCTGAATAAAATTCATCTGAATCGTTCAAATGCATCGTTCGATTCGAACGATTCTGGCCAAAAAAATTTTTGATTTTCAAAAAATTCCCAAAACACTCCTTAAAGGTTCCAGGAGGTCCCCCATAGGTTAAAATAGCTATTCACAGGTTTAAGGTGACAAAGGGTCGAAGTTGAATTTTTTAAAGAGACAGTATTTTTTTAAAATAGAATTTTCGCTTATTCAATAGTCAAAGTACACAAAAATTACTTAAAAATTTTGATTTTTTAAATATGAATTTTAACTTTGATCTGCCCATAAACTTACATTTTGGGAAAACTGTAAAAAATAAAAGATGGAAAGCAATTGAAAAAGTCTAAGTACGGTAAACATTCTGAAAACAACTGAACCGAAAAAAGTCTCTCCTTTCAGGAGAATATAGCGGTAAAGTGGAAAAACTGTTGAAGAAATACATTTTCTGATTATTTGCTGATTTTAGGTTTTGAATGATTTTATTAATGGCATGGAAACATGTGTGTTGCATGTTTGTGCAAAAGCTAAAAAAAGAATCTTCAGCTACAATAGAAATAGTGTGGGCTAATTTAACAGGATTACTGAAATCTAACAGCAAGACTATATAAAAAGGAAAAAAAAAGTTGATGCTGAAGAACTTCAAATTTTGTTAAGTTTAGGGTGATAATAAAATGCTGAACATTAAGCTAAACTTGGTCCTTTATGCTTATGACAGCAGTGTCCTTCATACAAAGCTCAACTTAATAAATCTGGGAAGATGTAAAAATCAATGCAGTTATATAGACTTCAGTCTGATAACTATATTCTGAGGACAAAAACTATAATACAGTACATTAATACCAAGTAGCATTATGCCAAATGAGCAAGACATTCCCCAAGAACCAACTAAACACTCAGAAAGCTATTTCTTTATTTATGCAAAAATCAATGAAAATTAATTTGAGTTCAAATATAGAATACTGACTTGATTCAATTCATGGCCACTTCCTTGAGTTATCTTGTTTGATGTTATTTCTCCATTCAACAGTTTTCAAGTTCACGTTTCTGCAGAGGTTCATTTAATACATTAAGACCTTTTTACATGAATTCAATGCAATGTGCATAATTCCAGCAGGAGAATGTAAGGTCTAGAGTCTATTTAAGCCTCATATAAGAGGTTGAGAAAAAGCACTGCACTTTCAGGACTCATGATTTCAAGTTGTACAAAAACTTCAAAATCCATTTTACAGTGAGAGTCTGAAAAGGATATTTGCTACACAGATGATTGCTAATATCTTCATTCTGCAGGCCATATGTTTCTTTGGAGCCAACATAATCCATTTCAATTTATTTTAAAGTTGACATGCAGCAAGTGGATTTCATGTATATACTAGTTCTATTAAAGCTGCGACAAGTCCATTTTAACACTTAAATATTAAATCTGTTTCTTTTGATTTTTTTTGCATGCAGAGAGGGTAAGTGGAGACTTACATTAACAAATGTTTTCACACATAAAAACATAGTACGTTGGGTTGAAAAAGGCAAATTTCCATCAAGTTCACTCTTTTAACCTGCCTTATAGTGATGGGCGAATCTGGGCCGTCTCACTTCACCAAATAATTTGCGAAACGGTGAAAATTCATGAAATGCATTGGCGTCAAAATTATTTTGATAAGCAACAATTTTGAAATGAACAACAATTTTTATACGCCTGACTATTTTGTCCAAATGTATTAAAGTCAATGGGCATTCAAATAATTTTGAAGCACGACAATTTTATGTGTGCCACTATTCTGATGTGCAACAATTTTCTTTGACATGGAGGATTTTTGCCGTTGTATTTTTGCTGCAGTTTCAAAAATTTATTTGCAGTTGTGCAAAACATGGAAATTCACCACAAATCTATGCCTAGTTACTAGATGATCCAGGTGAAGGCAAAAAACCCCACTAATTCTGTTCTTATCAGTCAATAGCTTATCAAAAGTTAGATGTAGGTTTAGAGTTGTTCATCCCTTTCCCCTACTGTTTGTCCCCGTCCATTCTTTGTGTCTTACTAGTAATTATTTCCAGGTCATATCAGCAGTGTATTATAGAAAATAGGACAGAAGCAGCGTCCACAAAAATGTAAAACCAAATCCTGATCCCTCTGAACTGATATACAGAAGTTCCACTGTGCAATTCTGAGTCTGGTAGCTACAGTATGTTTTCTTGTGTCCAAAAAGAAAATAGCCTCTCACACACCCTCATGAAAAAATAATCAAAGAATACCTGGTGCACAATGGTAGAGGTCTGGCAACCTCACAATGAATCCAATTTGCCAAAAAAATCCAAAGGCACACAGATCGGCAACAAGCAAGGCATACCTTGCACGTTTATTTGCGGGAATGTAGTGCAACGTTTCGGGGTCAAACTTGACAAAGGGATTTGACCCCGAAACGTTGCACTGCATTCCCGCAAATAAATGTGCAAGGTATGCCTTGCTTGTTGCTGATCTGTGTGCCTTTGGATTTTTTTTAGCTATGTTTTCTTCCCATGATTCTGCATTTTCCCCAGAATTTTACTCATCACGGGGAGGTGTACCTGGCCTGTTGAATTCAACCTGTTAAGCTTAGGGCAATTGGTTGTGAAAATTTTGAAAGTCCTGCTGGCTTCTTTTCTGGCATTATGCCGGGGGGGGGGGGTGAACACCCAATTCTTTTGTCAAAATGGCACTATGTTGATTGAAACAGTGGAACCAGCTCTAGTACATTTATAATTCTGCTGCATCAACAGTCACAACTGCATTTGATTTGGAACAAGAGGTGATATTGACCGATCGACACAGAGTGCAATTATATAAATATGCAAAGATCACTTTGATACAAGTACCTTTATTGAATTGTGTTTTATGTGCAGATGGCTACAGGGAAATGTATGCTACCACTTGTAAATGACCCCTCAAATGCCTTGCAAAATACAGACAAAACTTTTTTACCTACAATTTGAGTTTGGAGTTTAAATTGTTGAAAGCCATTCTTAGATGCCTTGCTTATCTTTGGCAAGATTGACCATAAAAGACCTAAAAAATGTTCAATTACACAATTCTCTTTTTATACAAAGTCACATAAAGTCCTAATCTCATAAATCAGTATTTTCTGGTTATGCAAGAAATACGCATGTATTTCCAAACCCCAAGGTCATTACTTTCACTCCTTTATTTTCCATGTAGTAGGTGAAAGTTCCTTTTAAGGCTCAGAGGCCCTAACCTTCATGTACTATAAAAGACACTTGTTGCCTCAATGGTGATTCATAGGCCACTGAGTAATTTATCATGGAGACAAAGAGCAAGCAAGGAGTATAGCAAAACAAACATTATGAATGGTGTATGTTATTAAAAAGGGTGTTCACTTTCAACAACAAAATGTATTTACAGATACTACATGATATGATGATAATGATTTAAACTTCTCCTTACACAATCACCTGAGAAATAAATCTTAATCAAATATTTCTGTAGGTTTTTTAATTGTTCCATTTCAATTCACCCTTCTACATTACACAAGTGATGAGAGGACCCTTCTACATTACACAAGTGATGAGAGAAGCGTGTATGTCAAATTTACTTATTTTGGTACTTGTGTCACTCCCCTGTGTTTGTCCTTGATATATTTTCATTGGATGGAAGGTCTCCTCCTCTGCCTCAATGGAGAACCTAACATACTTTATGTTGTTTAATCTGTGTTTGATTAATGGCCTGCAATCCTGATTATGTGGCAGCTGCTTAGTCAGACATTCATAAATTAGATTGTACATCATATATAAATTATATGCACTTTACAATTTGTAAGATGATGTTCTACATTAAATCTTGGAAAATATGGAAGCTTCAGCATTCTAGTAAAAGTATTCGTTCATTGTATAGCTGCAATATATTTGTCCCATATATTTGATCAAAATATACATTTATGGGATTATTTATTAAAACTCAATTTTTTTTCTATAAAAAGTTCCCAAAAAAACCCTCACATTTTTAGAAGTAAAAAAACTTGAGATTTATTATGCCCCGAAGATGTTAAAAGTCAGAATCCAAAAATACTCAATCTAAAACCTGTTGAATTCATGTAAAAGACAATGGCAGCTGTCCCTTTAACCATTTGAAGATATTTTTAACCTTCACTAATGTAGGGAGTTTTGGGTGGTTTGACATGAGTTTTCACTAAAAAACTTGATAAACTCAAGGTATTCAAGGTTTTTAAGTATGGTAGGAATTTTTAGAATTGTCAAACTTTTGACCTCCTGAGTCTTAGCAAAGATAAACAAAATGTTTTACGGGTTATTTATTAAAACCTGAATTTTTCTCATTATTTTATTAAAACAACTCGGACAAAATTCTATAAAATCTCAGTAGAACCTTGAAAAAAATTACAAACTTGCAATTTTTTGTATTATCACTCGAAAACTAAAATTTTTAATTATCGTATGAAACCTGGCACAAATCATATCTTCCAGCTGTTAAAGGGATAACTGCCATTGACTTCTACATGAACTCAGCAGGTTTGAGATGGAGTATTTTTGGATTCTGAATTTTAGCAGCCTCAGGTTATAATCCATTTTAAAAAAAAGTTTATTTTTTTCCACAAAAAATTGTTTTCTGTTTAATCAGAAAAATGTGTATTTTATTAAGTAACCCCTGAAATGTCAGCACTGTCCATATTATGAAAATTCATGGACAATACATGTCCAGTAAAGAGTGCTGGATCTGCTATGATACAAATTAAATTATTTGTAGCATGAGTTGTGTAATGCCAATCTTTAATTTTCATGGGATACATAACACTGTTTCTTTAAAGTCAGTGAAATTCTATCTCACCAGGGATATAAAGTTATTTTATAGATTTTTGAACTGTCCAATTGGATTTTTTTAAATGTTGAATTACTCTCAGCTAATCAGCCAAGATAAGTTTGACTTGATTTCAAATGCGCTTTTAATATTAACTCAATACATAAAAATTAAAAGTTATTATTGTAAGAGAAGTCCAGATGCCATTCCCTTCTCCAAGATGGCAGAGCCCTGACTTTCCCCGTCATCGTTCTTGTGATGCCAGTGCCATCACGCCAGTGCTGAAATGCACGCGCACGTCATTATGGGCACGCACAACAAAGTGGACGCGTGTGCCTAAACTGACCTCTTGACGTTATCGCGCCCACATATTTGACACTAATCAGAGGACTATTTAAGGGATCCTGAGGCCTGCAGATGCTGCCCAAATATAGGTCCTATTTTGTATGTTCCTGGGTGCGCTTCATATATTCTTTTTCCTGTGTATTGACCCTTGCCTTATTCCTGTTTATTGAGCCTACTCTGCCTTAACCGACTTACTGCCTAGACTTGACTATTCTATGCTTCATCCCTATCTGTACTACAAACTTTATTGGACTGGTGCTTCCTCCTTGGTCCGCTATTTCTGCCAGAGCCTATGGGCCCTTACAATTAAAGACCACCTGTCACTGGCTCAGCAACTTGAGAAGAAAGATTTTCTTTTCCAAAAGGTGATGTTACCTAGATTCTAACCAATATCCATTTTCTTTTCCAAAAGGTGATGTTACCTAGATTCTAACCAATATCCATTTAGATTACCTTCTCCATAGTTTTAGGCAAATAGAGTAAGTGGCTCCATAGCAAAAGGATAGTTTTGGTGAAGGTGTGTCATGGGTCTATTGGTTCCAAGCAGAGAAGTCTGGACCAAGGTGGAAGCTTTAGGGCAAAGTCCAAGCTTTGAATGACAAAAAGGTGAATCTGTATAGTTAAAAACATGAATGGTTTTGTCGTATAAAGAAGAACAGCCAATACAGCAGCAAAAAAAAAAATGGTAGAAATAGGAAACAAACCTAATTAAACCTAGTTTTTTTTTCTCATTAAAAAAATGTCCCATAGGAAAGTATATGCTGAGGACTACAGAAGATTGTATGTATCCCATGTTCTATAACAGTGGCTATAGACACGGAATTAGAAAATAAAAGTGGGAAGCTGTTGCAACAATTAATATCCCAACTTGATGAAATAAATATAAAATATGAAAAATATTTAAGTAGGAATAATGGATCTTTTTCAGTCCTTACACAAAAAATAAGTGTCAGTGCATAGTTGGTTTTTAAAAATAATTGAGGTGTACCACACTTTGGCCAAAATATGAAAACTCATATGCCCCATCAAGGCCCCTTATTTTAATACATAGCCTACTAGCGTTCTAAGTCTAAAGAGCATTTAAAATCAAGCCCTCAGCAAACAAAGTGAGTAGTAAGATCATGTTGCACTTATCTTTAACTCAGGAGCTCAAGTAATACAGCAGGAAGATTTTAAGTCCCAGCTAATTAACATATATATCTGTAAGTAGCTCCTTGTTCAGAAGGCTAATTGTCAGTTAACATTTTTTTTCATGATCTGCTTTCCATGACAATGAAAATATAAATATGCAGCTTCCTCAATCCTCCTTTCTTTGTGCAAGTTCAAAGCAAACTACAGGGAAGTGCAAGAAAGTGTGAATATTAAAAATAGTCATTGTAAGACACACATAACACTGTGACACACTGTGAATTTATGACAACAAGGTGATCCTCTTCCTTCACCAATATCAGAAATCTCAGTAAAATCCAATGTTACATTTCACTTCAGCTCCTGTTACTTGAATAGAAGAATGTTCACTGCTTCCTTAGTCACATAAAGAATTGACAAAAAATAGCTACTCACAAGCATCCATGGATATACAGCATGTATTATGAACAGTTCAACATGTTTTGCATGATGTACTTTCATGCTTCCCCAGGAACCAAATTCTTCAAGAAGTAATAAACTATATTCACTTTCTTGTGTTTCCTTGTAGTATAACTACATGACTTAAGAACAAAAAATAGCATAGTCACAGGAAAGTACACTCAAGGAAAAGTTTTTTTTTTAAAACCTAATAAAGTTACACTCCTTTTTTGGACACCATTCTAAGAACAAAATAATGAAGAAGTTTTCTTCACAAGATATTTTGCAGCACAGCCAAATTCAGTTGAGGCATATTAAGCAGAACTATGTCCTTACATACTTACATAGATAAAGTATAAAATATGAATGACCATCAAATTCAACCCCTCCAAATGAAATCAGCTGCAGATACATACATACTTTACCCCTTCCGTACACTTGCATATACTATAAATATTATTATTATTATTATTATTATTATTATTAATAATAATATTTCTATAGTGCCAACATATTTACTCCTAGCTATATTAATTGTAGGTGTTAGTATAACTATATCCTTAGATATTCTGCTTGTCGAATAAATCATCCAAGCTATGCTGCTTCAGAAGAAAGTCCTTTTCCATTAGTCTAAAGAGGTGATCACTGGTGTGGTGATCCATATTATGGGAAAAAATATCTCCTACTATCTGTCTACAGTGCCATCTAGTGTACTTGTGAAAAGTAATAATGTCCCTTTTTATGCATTTCCAGAGAGAACAACCCCAATCTTGACAGTCTACCAGTTTATCTGCACTTAGGGGCAGATTTAGTAAATTCACATGAAGGATTTGAAGTTCAAGCAAATTTTCAAAAAGATTCAAATTTTCGAAATTTTTTGAATGATCACTGAATGATCAAATGATTCGAATAATTTGAATAAAAATCTATTTGAATATTCAACTATTCGACAGTCAAATTACTTCCCCTTTCAATTTTTATTTGACTGCCTAGTTCGCCATATCAAAGCTACAGAATTGGCTTTCAAAATTCGATCAAATGGTTAAAATTGTTCGAATAGTTCTGATCGATTTTATCGATCGAATATTTTCTATTTGATCATTCAACCAATCGAATTGCAGTATAATCCTTCGAATTTGATATTCAAATTTGAAGGATTTTAATTCCCCAACAATTCCCTAGTATTCCCATGGTCGAATTTGAGGGTTTTTTAATCCTCAAATTCGACCCTTAGTAAATCTGCCCTTTAGTCTCTGCATTCCCATTAATTGCACTACATAGTCCAGGAATGGCCTTACCAGAACCTATAAAGTGGATACTTTTTGATAAAGAGATAAAAGCAAAATCATTTAAAGGGATCTATAGGAATAACAGATTCCTATCACTTTAAAACCCCACCCTGTTAGTTACTAGGCAGAAGCCTATGTATCTATTCTGTTAATGCTGCAGTTATTGATCAGGTGGCTCTGTGACCACATCCGGCCTTACACTGTATAGTGCTGGGAAGGGAGGGGCAGCTCCCTCTTTGGCCTCTGGATGGTGGTCTAGCAGGGTTGCGCCCAGGGGGGACCTGGGTACAGAAAGGCCTATGCTCTGGAAAGAAGTTGGGGCCCAGGCAACCCCTTGAATGAGCCTGGTGTGAGCCCTGGGGAGTTTGGTTATAGACTCTCTAGGAGGAGTGAAACTGAAAGTTGTAACAGCATGAGTTGTAGCTCCACCGAGGATTGATAGAAGGAAGTAGTTCTTTTGAAATGCCTGAGTGCAGGGACTAAGTGAAGAGGGACTGTAAGTGTAGAGACTGCTGTCTGGGACTTCCTGGAGGAAAGGAAGGGTTATCAAGGCTTCTGGCTAGTGCAACTACTCTGTAGTGCTGTACATGTCTTTGTGATGTCTTTGCTCCTGCTATATGCTCAACTCCTGGGTGAATAAACCTGAGGATATTTGTCTCTGACATAATAAAAGTTTGTTTGAGTTTGCACTAAGGACTACACCGCAGAGTGAATGCTTCCACTTAGTGAAGGCATGGGATCCTGAAGAGAGAGTCCAATGTAACCCATGCTCATACCAATAACTGGACATTTTAAATGTGGGGTGGATAGCCCAGAATAGCGTTACACATTTGCCAAGAAAATTTGAATAATTAAGTTGGAGATTCAAAGAAGATCAAAGAAGACACCATTGCAGTTCAGACATAAATAACGTTGACTAGCTATTCAGCTGCCTGAAGAAAGTGATGGAAAGGGCCATAATTCATAATTTAAATCTTCCATCCCTTTAACCTTATATAAGGAAGATATGTAAGAGCCCCTTAGCTTTCCAGAAACACATTTTTATGCCACCTTGTCTGGAATTTCTTTCAGTGTTTTAAGATTTAAGACTGTAATAAGTGTGTCTACATTAAATCACTTTATTATATTATTGTAGTGCTAATTGCCTACTTTTTTTTTATTGCTGCAATATTTGAACTACACTCAAGTTGCTGATTTTTTTTCCTGGATTTGTGGAAACAAACAATTGTGGCTGCATCAACTCTTTATAAATAAATCCTTATGTGTTTATGATGGTACCTATTTCAGTTTGCATAATTTACCAGCGCATTCACATGTTGTCATGCTAATATTTTATGTATTCCTTTTACACAGTGAAAATCTATCCCTGCAACAG
>CM044438.1:127268236-127284877 GCA_024363595.1 Xenopus borealis
TTTTTCTTGTCCCAGCTTGTTCACTGTGGATTGCAGAGGAATCCAGTTCATTGAGCTTTGTCAATGTCTTATCTGTCTGCCTTGTGTAATTGCCATTTTTAAGCACTTGGGAAATATTAGCACTTTAGAAGTGCTAGTGCCATGTCCCTGACACTAGTGTCATCCCCTATACTGGGCCTGAATGTATGTGCAGCAGAATAAGCAGTGTACAGGAATTGCAATAGAGTGGTGTACATAGCAGTATGCAGATGAA
Source organism: Xenopus borealis (assembly GCA_024363595.1). Taxonomy (NCBI): domain Eukaryota; kingdom Metazoa; phylum Chordata; class Amphibia; order Anura; family Pipidae; genus Xenopus; species Xenopus borealis. The sequence continues at coordinate 127,268,490 of CM044438.1, forward strand.
CAGAATTACCAGAATAAGCAGTACACAGGAGTTACAATAGAGTGGTGTATATACAGTAGCAGAATATAGATGAGCAGAATTACCTATAGGAGTGAGAAGAAATAGGAGTTAGTTGTCTTCTGCCATTTCTGAGCACTAGTGCCAAGCCCCTGACACTAGATCGGTTATATCAGGACACTATATCTGTATGCCGGAAACTCATACAAGTTGTAAAAAAACAATGGTGTCTTTTTTTTATATATATTTGCAGAAATCAGAGTGCACAAACTTTCAATCTGGATGACCCTTTCCTGCTCAACAGGTCCACCATACAGCGTAGGAAACAAACCAGCAGCACACTGATTGAAGTAAAGTAAGTGATTAGTTGTTTATTTTAGCCCAGGTTCATACAAGGTAAAAATCTGTTTGCTCTTTTGAGAAATGGATTTCAGTGCAGAATTCTGGTGCAGCAGCACTATTAACTGATGTGTTTAGAAGAAAACATGTTTTCCCATGACAGTTTCCCTTTCAGCTGGTCATGTGTGGTTAGAAGTGGTTATGCAATTTGGCTGACCAGCTAAACTGCCTGAATATTTGGTCATATACAGCACTTGAGGAGAGCAGTCACCCCTTTCAAACTAAAATATTAAACTGCTGATGCCATTTTTGACAGATAAACAGCACATTGACAGATGAGAAAGCGTTTCATGCTTGTGGTTTTTACTTTGTTTCTTTTGGCATGAAACACGTAAGACTTTATCTTTGTTATAATTCTCTCTCATTGAAATAAATATTTTTTAGCTGTACCAACTCACCTGTGATAGCCTGTGAATTAAAAATTCTTGTAAACCTAACGTAAGGTGACTGTCTGGGGCATGTGCACCTGAACCCCCACTTCTTTTGGTGAGTTCAACTAATTAAGATGTATTTAATCCTTCTTTAAGCCTAAAATGTTATTTAGCTACAGTATCTACAGTACTTGCATGGTCTCTTCACATACCAGTTCAGTACTAACATACTAACATATCCACCAAGGGAATTCCCACCTGATCTGTGTTATTCTGGTTCCATATGCTTTTTTTCTACCTCTGCAGCTAAAAACATCATGACCATCCACTGCTTTTTTACTCCTTTTCCCTAACTTGGACCATTACACATAAAGGAAAAAATTATTTTGATTTACAGCTTTCTTCTTTCCCTTCTAATACAGATTCCACTATCTTCTCTCTAGGGATATCTGCCTTCAAATTGGTTTGACTAGTTGTCAACTACTGTAAGTGGCATTATAGGTTTTTCAGGATCTACTTGCCTCCTGTCAACAAGCCTCCCTTGTGAGCTGTTTTGATGACTGACTAATAAATTGTGACCTAATAAGCATCATGGTCTGTCTATTGCTAGATCCTTTAGAAATATTTAGCACTACAAATAGCCTGACATGATGATTAATCAAGTTGGAACTGAATAAGATTCTAAGACATCTGATACATGCCAATGATAAGAATACAAATACCAAAAGTATGTTAATAACCATTGAGAAGATGTTATGTCATTCAGTTGGGAGTAAGGCACTGATGTTTGTCTACCATTTTCTTTGTCTACTTGCTACATTGCTGGCAGAAGTGGTGTAAATTTTTACTTTGTCTTACATCTCTTACGTCTGTAAATTAGCCCTTATACCATACATTCTAATGATATATTAAAATTGCCCAAAACTGAATAGTTAGCATTACCGCATTGTAGGATTTGGGTCCTTGGTTTGGTTCCAGCCATAAAACGTATCTGTACATACTTACGTGGGTTTCCTGCAGCAATACTGAGACATGAGTGTGGGCGAGGATCAGACACAGACAAGAATAACCTTCCATCAATGGTTAAAGTCTGAATTGTGCTACAAAATCTTGTTATAATGTGCAGATAATATACAACAATCTACAGTTAAGTGCAGAACAATTATAAACAGGCCACAATATATAAGTTAATGCCTTCTTTTGTTTGAAGGGGGTGGCAGAGAGTTGGATCCTGGACAACAAGGTAGAGTCCTGCGTGGGTCCATTTTTTGGGACCCGTACCCGACCCGTACCCGCGATCCGCGACCCGCTGACCATCAAGAATCAGGAAGTGCTGCCATTGTAAACCGGAAGTGACATCATCGGAAATAGCCACGATCAGAAAAAAAAGGAGTAAAACAGGAAGTGCTGTCATTGTAAGCCGGAAGTGACATCATCAGTAGTAGACATGCTCAGAAAAAGGAGTAAAGATCGCTATGGCGAGGATCTGCGACCCGGCCCTCAACCCGCCAACCTGCAGAACCACCGGTCCGCTTCTATACCCACACCCAGAAATTCTATGTGAAACCCACAGGGTACGCAGGAATTTGCTGGTAACCAGCGGGAACCCACGAGTACCGGACCCGCTGCAGGACTCTACAACAAGGCAGCACTTTGGGGAAACTATTATTTAAATGGCAACTAGTTCAAAATCTTTTTGTTTTTCAACATTTTCCACCTTCATTTTATATGTTCTTCTTATTAACACTGGAGTGGTGAGCTCCTAACCTGCCAGTATATATGTTTTAGACTTGAAAGAATGCCAATGGTGGAGAGAGTCATTTCAGACCAGTCTGAAACCACTGTGGGAAAGATCATGAATGTTTGGTATCATGTCTTGCCACAATTCACATAAATAATAACCAAACGTTTTTTTTTCTTTATATTTTTTTCACTGAAAATGTTGTTTTTATCCATGATTGTGAAGCAAACAAGTTTTTTTTTGTATAATTTTAAATAGTGATGAGTGACATTTTTCACCAAGTTTCTCTGTGAACAAAAAACACCTATAGACACTGATGTATTGTGCAAAAAGAGTGAAAAAAAAGTAGTGGCCATCACTTTTCACTCATTTTTTGCAAAGGAAAATGGGTCAGATTTGCTCATCATTAATTTCTAAATCTTGAATATTTTGAGGCCACTAAGAACAGGAGCATTTTGCATCTAAATCTGTTCAAATTATTATTATAATTATTATTAATAAAAAGGGGTATATTAATCATTATTGCTATAGTACTGCAGATGTAGTCAGAGCTGGAATAGGGATAGTCATTAAAGACATGTGCTAGCTATACCTTGGCCCAGCACATTAGTCAAGCAAATCCCTAATAATGGTCAGGCTGTGGAATGCTTATTGATAATTGCAATGGAGACGAGCATCAAATCATTAATATTTAGGTGGGAATTTTACAAAACTACAGCCAAGGAACTTGATTAATGAACAAACTAATTAATGAACAAACTAGTCAGTTGCAATCACTGGGAAAAACATCTTTTTAACTGTATTTCTGTGCTACATTTTTGTGAATCCAAAATATGTACAGCTGATCCAACTAATGAACAGGTACCTGCACCCCTTCAGAATTTGCTTGAGAAATGTTAACTCAAGTGGGAGTTACAGTTTCTATTTCTATTAGGAGTATATCTTTGAAAGAATGTGTTCAGTATATGTATATTTATGAGATATAGGGGCTCGTTTATTAAAGTGGAACGCTACTTCACAACCTATTTGTGAAAAATAATTTTAAAGTTTCTTCTTCATTATTGGTGAATATTATTGTTGCAGCTTTAGGGAAATGGCAAAACACTCACCCCCCGTTTTTTATAGCACAACTGGTGCAAGCAGAAGAGTACAATGATCTTGACCAGAAAGGAGCCTGCTTTGCATCCACAGGTGATTAGTCTTGTAGCATGACACACTAGTACACACTGACACACAAGTAAGGGGGCTTGCATGTATAGGGGACTATTAAATGTATTCCCCATTTATAGTATCACTTGAGGGCCCCTTAGATTATAAAGGAGCTAGGATCCCAGGTCCATTCTGCCAGTCCCCTTATCTGAGCAGGCAGGAGGGGTTAAGTGGAACTTAGACAAGGTTAGTGATAGGCTACTTACCAGAGTCATAATATTGGTGTGTAGGTGCATCTCAGGTCATTTTGCCTGGTCATGTGCGTTCAAAAAGAGCCAGGGCTGCACTATGGAACTGCTTTCTGACAGGCTATTGCTTCCCCTACTTAATGTAACTGAAGGAGTTTTCAATGGACATGGATTTTTACTATTGAGTGCTGTTCTTATATCTACCAGGGAGATATTATCTGGTTACCTTCCCATTGTTCTGCTGATGGGCTGCTGGAGAGTGGGGAAGGGAGAGGATGCTATTACTCCAATAAAGAGTAACTGAAGTTTATCAGAGCACAAGTCACATGACTGGAAGCACCTAGGAAACTGACAATACTATGTCTAGTCTCTTCTCAGATTTCATAAATAAATATTAAAAAACAGTCCTCATTTGAACCTTGCTGGAATTCATACTGACCATTGGTAATTTTGAGTATATGCCTACCCACTACATTGTAACATAGTCAGTTAGGTTGAAAAAAAAAAAAACACTTATCATGTTCAACCTATGTTTACTGTTGCTCTCTCATTGAACTCCTATGTTCTTCAATAAACAGGTTACATGGTTAGATTATAAGAATCATTGGCACCTAATTATGGTGCACTGTATACAGTATACAGTCACCCTTAATATTTGCTCCCACTCCATTTATTATTGCCTTACATAATTAGAAGGACTTTACTCCTTAACCTCTCATATCATGAAATGAGTTCTCCACATCAGCATGATTCCAAAGATCCCTATTTTAATGTGCAATCCATTGCAAAAAATTACTAATGAATAATAGACACAGCGATAACACTCAAAGGGGGGGTTATTTATTAGTGATACATTTATATTAATATATTTTTGTTGAAAGCCTAAGCAGAAAGAATTGAAATAGATGCAAAACACAATCAGGGAACATTTCGTAGATACGAAAATGTGACGACAGGGGTGTGATACTGTTGATTTGTATAACAAGAACACATTTCTTTCTTAGCTGATGCATATTTGTCTCCTGCAGGGAGGCTGTGGCCACATTCCTATTGTTTTTGGATGTGCTTATATTCATTATTGGCAGCATCAATGTGACAAAATGAGATTCCAAGATGAAAAAAAAAGTAGTGTAGATTTTGAGTAAGTAGATCTTGCAGACAAAACATTGCATTGCATTAGCGACACAGAAGGATAATAACAGAGAAATAAAACACTTGGCATTGTTGTAGAAACACAATTTTCAGCTGATAAATAACTGAGATTTAATTTATTAATTACAGTTCTATACACTTTCAGCACATTTTTTCCCATTTTGTCCATCGTCGGTCATTGTGTTTCAAAATGGGCAAAGACCACTGACTTTCCAATGAAAGCTGTTTGCTTCATATGGCTGCATTCTATTCATGTGAGGCAAAGGGCTATGACAGCCTCTAGGTTGTGCATGTGAATCTAGGTACCCCAGAGACTGTAAGACACAGATAGTCCTGCATTGACCACATTCCTAAGGTAGAAGGTTGTCTTGCACCTACAGAGCTATCAGTCTGTAAATTCCTTCCATAACAAGGCCAGGCAGGTAGTGATGAGTAGTGATGGGCGAATTTATTCGACAGGGGCGAATTCCTGCGATTCGCCGCTGACGAGTAAATTCGCGAATCACCAGCGAAATTTCGCTTAGTGAAAATTCCCTGGAAAAACGAGTCGCGCGTCAAAAGCGTCCCACGACTCGTTTCGACAATTTTTCGCCAATTCGCGAATTTCTCTGGAAATTCGCGAATTTTTCGGCGAAGCGAATCTCGGGAGATTCACCCATCACTAGTGATGAGCAAATCTATTCACCAGGCATGGATTTTGCAATTCACCAATTCGCCAAGAAAAATTTTGCCAAGGCAAAATAGTCAACCAAGACTGAAATAAAAGTCACCAAGACAACTTTTTCACTTAAACAAAAATGTTGCAATAAGAAAAAACACCCATTGATTTAAATGTAGTTGGTGTTAGGAAAGATCGCTGCGCATCTTGATGCCCATTGACTTCAATGCACTTTGCTAACTTTTTCGTAGTTTCACCAATGTTTTATTCATTCATCACTACAGTTAAGGTTTCCAATGTTGAGCCAAATTAAGCCACAGGTTCTGCTCCTCATGGCCCCTTCCATTGAATTTTTCTGTTTTCGCCTTTGCAACCATACTCCCCCAGAACAATAAGGCAGCTGAATAACTAGTCAGCATCATTTACTGTATGTCAGAATTATAATGGCATGTGATCTTCGTTGACCCTCCAAATTTCATACTTGATTAATTAAAACATTTGGCAAAAGCTTTTGCCTCTTTAGCATAATTCACAGGTCCCTAGTAAGGCTTCACCTGTAGTATGCAGTGCACTTTTGTGCTCCATCCAGTTCTTAAGATTGATATAAATGAGCTGGAGAGAGTGCAGAGACTAAGTGCGACTGAACTGGTTAGAGGGATGGAAGACTTACATCATGAGGGTAGACTATCATGGTTGAGGTTGTTTTCTCTGGAAAAAGGACCATTGAGAGGGGACATGATTACACTTTACAAGTACATTACAGGACATTATAGACAAATAGCAGGGGAGCTTTTTAGCCATAAAGAAGATCACCACACCAGAGGCCACCTCTTCAGACTAAAGGAAAATAACTTTCATTTAAAGGAACAGAGAAGGGGGTTCTTCACATTGAAGACAGTGAGGTTGAAGACAGTTGAGGTTCCTTGGCTTGTTCAGATAATGGTATCTGTCAATACCCTTTTGTTAAATCTAATGTTGCCAGATACCAAGCAGTACCCAACCTGTCTATGAGCTTGTCTACACTAGGGCATTGGGTAAGTGTCAAACTTGTACATAGAATTAAGCTTGCAAAAATCATTACAGAACCACCAGCTCCCATCTGGCTTGGGAACAAGAACAATTGCGTTATACCAGTCACTACTGGACTCTTCAATTACCCCTAACTCAAGCATTTTTTATAGGATGGGAGTCTTCCCTGGAAGGTCTGAGTAAGTATCCCTATTCCTCATTAGGAATTCTTTTACCTCTTGCTTTTGGGAGGTGGAGATGTTTTCTGCAATGGTAACCTTAGGGGCCAGAGGGGTCTTGCGAGTTACATTAGGAACATTAGGAACAGCATAGTCTGGTACTACAACCAATGACATCCTGTCTTTCCAGGGTTTAAGTAAATAAACATTATAAAGTTGTTCTGGTTCATCTTGCCAGGTTGGCGTACCTTACCCACTCCTGTGGGGTGTCACTTCACCTTCCCAGGTTTCCTTGGCTATGTCTAAGAGGCCTCTAGGATGTCTCCCATAGAGTAACTCAAATGGTGAATAACCTGTGGAGGATTGGGCAACTTCTCTAATAGCAAACATAAGAAAGGGTAAAAGGCAGTCCTAGTCTTTCCCATTCCATCCCATCTTTGTCCACTAACTTTTTCAACATACATTTTAGGGTCTTGTTTAAACGTTCAACAAGACCATCTTTCTGAGCATGGTAGACAGAGGTTCTCAATTGTGAAATTTTAAACAATTTACAGAGATCCTTAGTTACTCTGGACATAAAAGGTGTACCCTGTGGTTAGGGATCCTAACCCTACTGAACACATGAAGCAATTCTTTGGCAATTGTTTTAGAAGAAGTGTTGTGCAAAGGAATAGCTTCTGGATAGCGAATAGCATAGTCCATGATCACTAAAATATATTGGTTTTTGGTATTTTAACAAAGGGCCCACCAGATCCATGGCTATCCACTCAAAGGGTATTTCAATTGGTAATGGAACCAGTGGACTACAAAATCTGGCAAACAGGACAGGACCCACAGTAATCCTTTACCTGCTGATAGATGCCAGGACAAAAAACATCTGCAAAACTCTTTTTTTCTAGTTTTTTTAACACCCGAATATCCCCCCATTACATGACCATGGGCAAGATCCAACACCATTTTTCTGTATGGTTTGGGTACAACTAATGGTTAAATCACCTAATTTGATTTTTTTGATACTTTGTACAGTAGATCCCTTTTTAAAGGAACAGTTCAGTGGAAAAATGAAAACTGGATAAATAGATAGGCTGTGCAAAATAAAAATTGTTCCCAATATAGTTAGTCAGGGAAAAATGCAAACTATAAAGGCTGGAGTGACTGGATGTGTAATATAATAGCCAGAATCCAACTTCCTGTTTTTAGCTCTTTAACTTTGAGTTAGTCAGCAATTTGAAGGGGGGCCACATGGGACATAACTGTTCAGTGAGTTTGCAATTCAGCTCAGATTAAAAAGCAACAGTTATGGCCCGTGATGCCCTCCCTCAAGTCACTGATTGGTTACTGCCTGGTCACCAGGGTAACCAGTCAGTGGAAAACAAGAGAGCGGGAAAAGCAGGAAATTGGATTCTGGCTATTATATTAGATATCCAGTCACTCCAGCCTTTATACATTACATTTTTGCCTAACTAACTATATTAGAAATATTTTTTATTTTGCACTGCCTATCTATTTACCGAGTTTTTATTTTTATACTGAACAATTCCTTTAAAGCCATGTGAGGCTGGGCCCTGTCTCAATAGGTTCCCCATCAATTACTTTCACATTTTCTCTAGCTTTTAGAAGGATAGGATTTTTTAACTGTTCTGTACCAAAATTCTCTTTGTGTACATCCAAGTCAGAGAAATCCACAATATTGTCATTATCACCTGACTCACTGGTTTCCCCACTAGGGTTTGAAACATCTTCAGGTTCCTCGAAGTTTCCCACTAGATATGAGCCAAGGCCGAGGGTAAAGCTAGTGGGATCCAGCTAGATCCTGATGACTGGGAAGACGTTATTGACAACCTATACCATCAGACACCACAAATCATCCATCTCACACCACAAAAGCTACATGTTATGGGCAAAAATTACCAAGTTGCCCGAGGTGCAAAGCACAGATAGCCTAGTTTATTCATCTAATGTGGAGCTGCCCTACTGTGCAGAGGTTTTGGCAACAGTTTATCCTCTTCATGGGGGCAGAACTGGCCCTACCACAAGTGCTCAGTCCCACCACATGTTTGTTGGGATTATTGGATTCCATGGTGCCCAGAATAAAGACTAGACATCTAATGAGATTACTCATGCTTTACAGCAAAAAAACTATTGTGCTACACTGGATGGGCCCCTCACCACCAACCTTGCATAAATGGATTACACTTATTAATTCACAACTGAAACTCTATAAACTCACTTACCTAGCTAGAGGATGTCCAGGGAAGTTTGATGACATCTGGGATACATGAATGGACTCAACTGCAACCTCAGTCTGAACAATTTTACATCTTTCAGTCCATATCATCTTTACCCTTTCTTTATTTTTCCTTTCCTCTTTCATTTTTTATTGTTAAAAGTCAATAAAAAGCATTCTTTAATAAAAAAAATTGAATTTAAAAAAACTCAAATGTCTGGTATTTATTAAGCAAAAACTTGAATGTAAAAAATCGCCATCTGAAATTTTGCAAGATCATGTAAAAGTCAATGGGAGTTGTCCTTGGCAACATTCAACAAATTTTTTTAATTCAAAATTTTCTAAACTCTAAAAAGTTAAGGTATTCCAGTTTTTTCAAAATTGTATTTAAGTGAGTTTTTTACATTTGGATTGTTTCATAAATAAGCAATCAAGGTTTGCGCGCAAGGTTTGAGATACAATTTATCAGTTTGATGTCTATCAGGGATGATATGGAAAGGTTCAGCTGTACTGAAGGAAACTTTGAAATTTCACAGTTCAGAAGTAATATCCAGATTTCATGTCTGAACAATATAAACAGGAATGTAAAATAAGTGTAATCTCTACAACTCCACATTAATTGAGTTATGGGATTAGACTTCAAATAATCATGGAAATGCCTCTAACAGTGGCTGAGGGATATCTTGCCAACTGCATCATAACACACAATGATCTCTTACCCATGTTGAGTGTTTCATCAGCAGTAGATTTGTAACCTGTTTATTTATTGTACAGACAATACAGGGGAGGTTATTTATTATGACACCTTTGGGTGAGGAATGGTTGTGCAAAGTTTTAAATCACTGCACTTTGTCATTTTGTTATTTTACAGCTTTTTTCTCAAAACTTGGGCCAGATTTAACGGCAACCAAATTATATGACACATGGGATTTCCCCTGAAACAATATTTCAGATTAAAATATGTCTGTGTCTATATGTGTCCGGATTAAGAAAAACTAATTGCACAAGGTGCAGAGTGTTTTGAGGTACAAAGAAACCCTCTATCTAACACATACCCAAAGCAGATATTTAATTGAGGCCCCTAGACCCATATTTTTTTTTAATAAAGAAGACGTATTTATAGGTCTATAAATACAATACAATAGCCAAAGGATAAATGATTGGTGCTAGGTTTAGATATTTCAAATAAACAAAATTACAACAGAACTGACACATGATAAAAGGTAGAATTAATTAAATATATATACAGTATATATGTGCAACCATTGCAGTCAATATCATATAGCATAGATACCGGAGGGGTAGGCTCTCAGTAAGGTTGAAACTTTGTATAAGTTAAGGGTTAGATTAGTCAAGATGATGTATAGAATGACTGTATTGGTAGCATATTGTGTGAGCAGGGTCATAAGGGGCAATATTTTATGGGAAAATGTGTTCTGACTTTAGCATTGATTTATTTGAAGGAGAACAAGAGCACAGAGGCTAGGGTGATACCAAAACAATGATCCTGTAAAATCTGAACTCCTATGAATACTAAAAGATTCAACATAAAAACAGAAAGAGAAATTTCTATGTGGTATAAAACTGTTGGATTTTTTTCCCAGTATTGCCATTAAATGTATACGTATGAAAGTGATGTATTGGTGGTGGATTCCAAAAACACGAATTCAATGTCAATATCCCACAAAACTTCAAGGTGCAGATGAACTAAAGGGTGAAGTAGCTAACAATAGTGTCATTGCACCAGATATCCCATCCTCAGAGACATCACCAATTTACTAACAGGTGTAAACTACAATTCGCTAGCATTCATTCACACTCTCAATCTTCTGTCATTTACATCATTTCCTGTCTGCCGGAAATGCATTTAAGTTGTAAAGATGCTTGCAACTTGTCCTTTTTTAAGAAGGATTGCCTGCAAAAGTCCCAACTTTTAAACTTTTTTGGATTAACATTTTTCTCCAGACATTTGAAGTGCATGGAACATTTGTTTTATGGTGGGCTCATGTGTAGGACATTAGAAAATCTATTTTGTCTCTATTCAGTTTCCTTGGACAATTTTTGATAAAAAAGTGGGAGAGCATTTGCACAAACATCTCTAATAATGACGTCCATACAACTTTAATGTATTGTATTCAAATTGACCTAAGTGTAAAAGAACTAACACAGTTTAGGTAGGCAGAAGTGATCAGTATCATAATTTTGATTTGAAATGCTTGCAGTGCTGTTGTAACACTAGTGAAGGTCCCCAGCATTTGGCACCTAGGATGCAGTTTCGCATTTTAGTGAATTAGCGTAGTGGTAACAAATTTTCACCTGGCGAAGTAGCACAAATTTTGCAAAGCTTTCACTGGTGACAATTCACACTTTAGTGAATCTGCCCTTAAGTTGGAATAGTTGGCACAATGATCAGTGTAGAGCTTCCTAAATGACTTCTAGTGTAAATTCTCTTTACCAGACAAACCAATTTGCACCAGTGTTTGAGTAGAGAAATTATTTGACATTTATGGGATATGTATAGATGTAGATAAATGATGAAGGTGAGAATACCTCGTGGTCTAGTACTCACATGCTCCTTCCTCGTTGCTGCCTGGTTTTGATGTGTGTCACTTCTGACATATTTGAGCTTCCCGTGAATTTCCCATGACCAGCTGTTCCTTGCCCAATGTAGGTCTATTTGCAATAGATCCTGGGTGTGATTTATAGTCTGTCTTATGTGTTTCTGACCTAGCCTGTTCCTGTCCATCCCTAGTTTGCTGCCTGTTCTGACCTCTGCCCATTTATTTACCATTCCCCCAGATCCCATTTCTGTACTACAGTACTGTTGGTTTTGAACCCGACCTGTGACCTAAGCTATGTTCTTGACTAATGATTTTGTACTGCTCTGGCTGATTGACTCGGCCTGTCCCTCAAACATGTTCCTTGTTCCCTGTTCCTTTAGTTCATGTTTGGTTCCCTTGCCTGTCCAGAACTCTCTCCTTGGTCCTCTCACTAAAAGACCTGGTGGCATCCAAGTAGTGGAGAGCTCCTCCTGAATTAAAAGGCAGTTATTATAGGTTGAAGCATGAGGTTTGGGATACTTTACATAACAGAAGGATTGCACCCAGTATTATAAAGTATACCGTACCTCAATAATGGCACACAGGTGAATTAGACTATTATCTCTTAGAGACTACAGGGAAACAGGTAACACAAAATAGTACCATGTATATTTTATACATAAAAAGTTTATTAGTTCACTGCAAAAACAGGAACACTCCAGCTACCCCATACAATCTACACCCACAAATCAACCTCCAGTTTCATTCTGATATAAAAGAGGAGCACTGTATTAAGACATTAATACTGTTTAAATAACAAAGTAAACCCATGCATCCCAAAAATTTTGCATTACAAATCAATCTTTATTTCCTGCTGTGAAAAACATTTCAAGGGACCTGGTACGGTATCTAGCCATGTAACATAATGAGATTTGTACAGTGGTGGAATGACAATAAAATTGCCAGTAGACTATTAAAGAAATGATACAGCATTGTGGATTGAGGGTTACTCAAATAACAAGGAATTGTATTGATTTGTAGGGTAACGTTTCAGTTGTTTGTTGTTGGAAGGTTATTAAGTCTACTGATAACCAAAGTCCTGACTTCTTCTTCTGCTTGCAGGTAGCACTAATCAATATTCTTGGCAAGGTATGCATGACTTTTGTTTCAAAGATCAACTCTAAATAATGTTTCCATAAATTCATAAATACACTCCATTAAATTAAAGTTCATCAATGAATAAAACTCATGAGCACAGCACAATCCCCATCTACATGTCAGTTGAGCAGCATAAGCGCAAATACATGTCCTATTCATCATTTATCATCATAGTTTATTAATATAACACCAAAAAGTTATGCAGTGCTTTACATTAGTTTATAATGAACAGGGAAAAAACAGCAAATGACAAACAAGTGTTTACAGAGTAAAATACGATTAGAGGGCCCCTACTCACACATTAAAACATTTCTAACTGATTAATTAATATGCATTTAATAAGTCTTTTGGGAGGGTTTGAAAGTTTGAAAGGAAGGAGAAAGTCTGACAGCTCAAGGCAGAGAGTTCCAGAGAAAATGAGAAGCCTGAGATAAGTCTTGCAGATGAGAATGGGCTGAAGTGATGAGAGAGCAGAGAGAGAGATGGTTGCAAGAAGGAGTGTATTTTGAGATCAGAAATGAAATATAGGGGGGACATCCTTGTTTAAGGCCTTAAATGTAAGTGTTAGTTTGAATTTGATTCTAGAGAAGACCAGGAGCCATTGAAGGGATATGCATGGGGAGCAGCTGATGTTGAGTGGTGAGATAGATGAATGAGTCTACAGCAGTCAATATCGAATATCTACAGTCGGTTGCAGTAGCCAAGGGGTTAGATAATAAGAGACTGTAAAGTGCTTTGTTTCCATCTGTACTGAGATATGATCCAATTCAGGCAATGTTGTGCAGCTGAATATGTAAAAATTTGGCTATGCAGTGTGGTCGAAATGAAAGGTGATGTTAACTGTGAGTGCAAGGGAAGATCTTGGAGGCAATATTGATGAGTTCTGCTTTAGAATTAGGTTTAGGTTTAAGGTGGTGCTGTGACATCCATGAGGAGACAGTCTGTAACTTGGGAACGCACAGAAGGAGAGAGGTCAAGAGTAGACAAGTAGAGTTGGGTGTTCTTAGCATAAAGGTCATACTGAAGTCCAAACAACTGAATACGTTTTCCTAGCGAAGTAGTATAGAGTGAGAACAGCAGAGGGCCTAAGACAAAGCCATGAGGAACTTAAACAGAGAGGGAAATCAGTAGTCAAAATCAGTAGTCAAAAACAGGCATGGATCAGGATACAGATAATCAGAATAGTCAAAGCCAGGCAGGGTCAAACACAGGTATCAGGAAGACAGAAGCTTTACAGCACTAGTACAGGCACCAGGGTTAAACCTATCACAGGCAATGCTACAGAATCAAATGGCCCTTTAAATACTTATTTGAACTTCACGCCATCGCACACTGACCTAATCACGCCAGCCCGCATGCTGATGTCGCGGCGGGCGTCACTGCAGCACCACTAGACCACCAGGGTGAGTAACTCACACCTAATTTGCTAAACAACCAACCAAAAGTTGCATATACAGGAACAAAATCATGCAACTTTTTCAAATTGTCCCCCAAAAACCAGTCCAAAACCCTTGAAAATTGATGAAGGTAAAAATAACATCTTCCAATTTAAAAATGCCATTGACTTTTACATGGCTTTGACACGTTTTAGCTAGAGTATTTTCAGATTCTGATTTTTATCAGCTTTGGTGCATAAATCTAGAAAAGTCTAAAAAAGACTTTGCCAGGAGAAGAGCATTGGTTACTTTGGTGAGTGTGCGTTGGGTGGATGCAAAATTGCAGATGGTAGAGAAGGAAGAAGTGAGATGCAGTACCAGGCATTTGAAAACAAGCGTTTCCAGCCATTTGCATGCAAATTTAGTTTGGGGGTGAACTGGGATCGAGGGAATTTTTTTTTGAAGATAGGAATGATTAGAGCTTTTTTGTATAAAGATGCAAAAGTATGAGTAGAAAGCAAAAGGTGAAATAGGTGGGTAAGTGCAGGTGAGAATGTATCAGAGATTGGGTAAAGGAGGTGAGAGGGCATAGGTTCAAGGGAGCAGTTTGTGGGGTTTGAGCAGACTAGAAATTTGCTAACTTCATCTACTGTTGCGGGGGTGAAGGAGGGCAAAGTGGATGTTAGTGGACTGCAAGATAATCTCATATTGTTGTCAGACGGCATGCACATTAATGGCTGTAAGGAGCCTATTACACAAGCTCATACATGGAACACAGGATCATACTTGTGAATGTGTCCTTGATTGATATACTTTCTTAGCAAATCAAATATTCATTGGCTATTATCTTTTTAATAATCAGAAATAAAAATAGATTTTTAAGGTATACTGGGTATATTAAAATATATAGTAGGTCACTGCAGCCAACATATGTAGCCAGTAGTGAAAACCCAGTTCCGCGGCACAGATTTATACACAAAACAACATCTTCAGCCCACTGGCTTCACATAGGGAATAACATTCACTTCACATAAGCATTAACAGTTCCAATTCTAACACCCTCACTGGTGTTCCTGGTTTCCTTCGCCCCCACACTGGCTTTCAGTGGACACAAATCCCAAAATCCTCTCTGGGGTACACTCGAGACACTGTTGTCTCATGGGAGGGGTTTCTCTTTTCCACACTCTTCAGTCCTTTTGGAGCTCTCTCCAACACAGGGGGAATCATTCTCTTTCCCAGCTGCACGCAACCAGACCTCCTTTCCTTCCTCAACTCATGGAGGATTTACATGTGGCTCCTCTCCCTTCACTGGGGGAAGCTCTGAGGTGTTGCTCCACACTTCATTTTAACAACACCTCATCTGTAGTCTAATTACACAACTCCCTTTACCTGGGCAGCTGCAAAACACCTAATGGAGCAAAGAATGGAAGCCCATGCTGCTCTCTTCCATTCACTCCAGGGACCTACTATCCAGCTTTACTAGCTGCAGCAACACACATTTCCCTGGAGTTTTCATTTCACCAGCCTAATGCTGGTAAAATACATTCACTGTTGTGCCATTTTTACAAACATATGTTATAAATAAGTATTCTGTATTTAGCTGGTTTAACTGTTGATAATGCATCATTTAAGGACATACAAATGCAATAACTTGTGCTACATTCATAAGCTTATACAATTTTATTTAATGCAATTGCGCTTATTCTGATGTACTGCCATGTGGAGGGCGTTTGTGCTACACTAATGGATTTGTAGAAAATATTATTCTTTCAGCTGTTTCTAGACTTTATATTCTAAACACAATTCATATATACCTTGCTAAGTATATAGATTAGGGCTACCTGCAAGCTGAAGAAAAAGTCATGACTTTGGTTATTGGTAGACTTAATAGCCTTCGAACAACCAGAAACAACAGAAACTTTACTTTACAAATCAATACAATGCCTTGTTATTCAAGTAAACCTCAATCAACAATGCTGTATTCAGTTTTAATAGCCTACTGATAATCTTCTATTCATTTCTATCCCACCATTTCACAGTCTCTGAATATTGTTGTGTTGATAGATATGGAGTTCAATATTATTTCCACTGGCACATCAGAACTTACACAACAGGGACACACAGTGACGTTTCTGTATTTCCAAGAAAACTATAGGAAATATTGACTTTATTTCTTTTTATTTTG
>CM044438.1:127299420-127311559 GCA_024363595.1 Xenopus borealis
AAAACACAATGTACAACATTTCTAGCTACTTCTTTAGTTTAACTTTCCTTGTCCTTTAAATAGGCCAAACTGGTGCCCAAGGGAGCAGCATTCCACACACTGCACATGCGTCAGAAGGAAAGAAGGAATGTGGAGACTGGAGATGGAAGCGCGTCTGAGAATGCCGCTACAGGTGAGTATCATAGAAATACACATAAGTACACATAAAAATGTTTTGCTGGAACCTTAGTTCTCCAGTTGGACAATGTTGATTTGCATATTTATCCAAAAGTATTAACTATTTAGTTGACTAAGAACAAATTCCCGTTAGTATTTTGTTACTAGCAGAATAGAATATTAATCTTTAACATGTAACGTATCTAATTCCAGTGGCTCATACTCATAGTCAACAGACAGTTAACTGAAGCTGAAATGAAAGGGCATCCATACAACAATGAAAGTCAGAACAAGATTGCCTCTAAGGATGTTTTTTCTGAATCACTAACAAGACAGGACATGTCTATATATCATAAAAAAAAAATCAGAAATAAGTGACATACAGGCTGCGGTCAACTGCCAGAGCGATATTGTCTTGTCAATAAACATGGTCGGTATCTCTAAACGGCCTGTCATCCTAGATTCAATGGTCACTCAAACATATTTCTTTCCAGTCTCTTTCTTCCCCACTCATGGATGTCAGGAACAGAAGAGAACATCCGAGAGCTTTTATTCACTGAGCCACTTCAAATGTGATTACTTTCATTCTCCATCAGTCATGTAAAGGGTGTTTTTCAAACATATTTGATAGCCCTGTACTTTTTCAGCAAGGAAGAAAATTTTTTAAAAACAAATTGGACAAGTCTTCTTGTTGTACTAAATTACATTTTTTAATTCCTTTGAAAATGTTCTATGTACTAATTAGAGAAGCTTTTTTCTATTTTATGCATGTACGTACATACAATAAAATTAAAGGTCACAAAGTCACATCTAATTAAAACAGTTACATAATCATTCTGTTTTTGACAATAAATTAGAATACATTCCAACATGCATAATATTAATTATTGCTAACACATACTAAAGAGGCTTATTATGAGGACTTGGTTGCATTAGACTAATTTTTTTTCTCCTCCTATTCTAATGGAAAGACATTAGTATTCAAGGTAAAATGAAGGCACTGATATGAAAAGAACTGAATTGTTATTTGTTATGCCTTTACTTCATCAGTTTACAAAAATTAGAAATCAGCTATAAATTAGCATTCATATGAGACATAACAATTTAATGCTAAACAAGCCTTATTTTATAAAGAAAGGAAATAATTAGCTTATAACAAGGTTACAGCTATATACTGTAGAAACCTTGGAGTAGCAGACACCCTGAAATAGTTCCAGGGGTACCCAGGGTGCAAATAAGCACTCACCCCAAATCTCCCCCTAACTGACCTTCAGACTGGGCCCCCTTAGCTCATAACAAGGTTACAGATATATAGAAACATTGGGGTGTCACCCTGCTATAGTTCCAGGGGTACCCAGAGTACAAATAAGTAGTGATTGGTGAATTTATTCACCAGGGGCAAATTCCCACAATTCGCAGCTGGCAAATAAATTCGCGAAAATTCGCCAAAAAAAAAAAAGTCGAGCGTAGTTTTTGACGAGACGCGATGAAGACGACGCGACACCCGTCGAGAACGTCAAAAACGTGCCGTGACTCGTTTTTTTTGCCAATTCGAGAATTTTTTCGCCAATTCACGAATTTCGCTGGAAATTCGCTAATTTTTCGGTGAAGCGAAACTGGGTAGATTCACCCATCACTACAAATAAGCAATCACCCCAAATCTCCCCCTAACTGACCTTCAGACTGGGCTCTTTTAGCTCTTAACAAGGTTACAGATATATAGAAACATTGGGATAACAGTCATCTGCTATAGTTCCAGGGGTACCCAGGGTACAAATAAGCACTCACCCCAAATCTCCCCCTAACTGACCTTCAGACTGGGCCCTTTTAGCTCTTAACAAGGTTACAGATATATAGAAACATTGGGGTGTCACCCTGTTATTGTTCCAGGGGTACCCAGGGTACAAATAAGCACTTACCTCAAATCTCCCCCTAAATGCCCTTCAGACTGGGCCCCCTTAGCTCATAACAAGGTTACAGATATATAGAAACATTGGGATAACAGTCACCTGCTATAGTTCCAGGGGTACCCAGGGCACAAATAAGTACTCACTCCAAATCTCCCCCTAACTGACCTTCAGACTGGTCTCCCTTAGCTCATAACAAGGTTACATAGATATATAAACATTGGGGTAACAGCCACTCTGCTATAGTTCCAGGGGTACCCAGGGCACAAATAAGCACTTACCCCAAATCTCTTCTTAACTAGCCTTCAGACCAAAAGTTGTCAAGGTGCTGGGAGTTGCACAGATCCTATTGTTCCATTTTTAAAATCTGAATGTTTGCGAATTTTCGCTATCGAAGTAGATAGACTTACGCCAGGTGAAGTTGTGCACTGACGAAGGATCGTAAATTTGCTAATTCACTAAGATGAGCATTTTCCTTTACGTTAGCACTTAATCTAGACGTTACTTCGCCTGGTCAGACCAGGCGAAGTTCAATACAATAGATACAGTAGGAGGTTGAAAAAATAAATGGAAAATTTTTTCTAAGTCCCAAAAAAACGCTGGCGTATTTTAGCATAGGAGGGTGATAGTTTTTGGGGGGGTTACCCTTCTTCCCCCCTACATTTCCTTACATATGGCAACTCAACTATACAGGGGGCACATGCAAGGCAATAGGACAAATTTATATAATTTATTAAAGGTTTCCTGGGCTTGTGTAGTGGAATGTAGTGGCTGTAACATATATTTCTATTATAAGTTAAAGTTCCCGCTGTATGCAAATTAGGCTTCGCTAGCGTAACAGCGCTCTGCCTAGCGCAACTACGCTACCGTTAGCTGACCTGAGCGTAAATTCGCACTTTAGTGAATTTGCATAGTGCTGGCGAAAATTCACCTGGCGAAGTGCGGCGAACACTAGCGAAGCCAACGCTAGTGAATTTGCGAGTCTTAGTGAATTTGCCCCTTAGCCTGGTGCAGTTACTTGAGTATATAAAATACAGCATTTCTAACCATATTTGCTTTTAGGGTCTAGTCCCTTAACCCAGGTGGAATGATTCAAGAAAAAACACTAAACTGCTAGATCTTTTATACAGCCTTTTCAAAGTGGGGATTTCTGAGTTTTTCTGAAACTGAGAATTGTTCTGAAGATGTTTTTACAGCACAGAAAGCTTTTTTGCCTTAAAACTAAAATGCTCCAATTGTAGTGTTAGTTACAAAGTGTGACAGTGATCTCTATAACCCATCTCAGCAGGCTATAGCCCAGCCAGCTTGCCTCTATGAATAGCCTTGAATAGAACTTTGTGATCATGGAGGTTTTTTTTAGGAGGAATGGTAGATTCACACTATAAAATAGTAATACTTACATCTGCAGAGAAACAGGCTTAAGACTGCTGAGAGTTTAAATCCGGCTGTGCCCTTGAAACATTCCGGAACTGTGAATCTGGTGAGATTATTCCAACTTCTTTTTGGGGGCCTGTGCAGCTGATAAGAAGGAGGGAGTGGGGGACACCCCAATATACCCCTTTATGATTTGCTCTCTAAATTCAGCCATTTACTGGCCTAGCCTGTCTGATATATTTAATAAAATTCTCTGAAAACTTTGTTTTGACTTGTTGAACTGCAACTCATGACTATCCTCCACTGCTTCAAAAATTCCATCTTTTATTCCTGGGAAATAATGTTTCTGTCTTGTTGAACTACAACTCACAGCCATCCTTTATTGCTTCAAAGGTTTCAGCTTTAATTCCTGGGGAATAACTTTTCTGCCTTGTTAAACAACAACTCACAACCATCTTCCTTTTAAATAAAAGCATACACCAACACCAAGGAATAATAATTTACATTTCCCCTACAGGATTACTCACCTGGATTATATTTATTATTGATTTTATTATTATTGTTCACTGTGTTCTCTGGCCGGTCAGTGTTTCAGTAATTGTATAATAAACTATATTTTTAAGAAATTGGTTATGCAGTCCACCTTCTATCTATTTTTCCTATACTTTCCAGAAATGTTCAATACACATGGGACTCATTTATCAACTTTGTGCAGCATAGAATGGTTCATACAGTAGACATATTTCCCCTGTGAATACTTATATTTATAAAGCTTGCTAAGAATTGACATGCAAAAGTTCATAAGAGCTTTTTATATACGGCATAATCACAATTTGCAAATATTCATGTGCACACTCTGTATTTGAGTTATCCAGAAAGCCTCTAATTATGGAAAGGCCATCTCCCATAGACTCAATTTTATCCACATAATCTTTGATTTAAATTTTTCTCAGTAATAATTAAATATAATAAAAAAAACCATGTAGTCTAATGACAGGCGTTTTTGTTGTTATTGCTAAATAACACATTTGGGAATTAACCCAGATTCTATTATAAACTTAATATATCATTAAATTAATGACACAAAATGCTTCTGTGCTCAGCTAAAGCACAACGAAGTGGAAAAATAATTAGCATTTCTTTCCAACTGTCCTCTATCAATTCATAAAAAAGGTTTTGAAATTTTTTTTTAACAAATAACCATTTGTTGAGAAATGATTTCCATTTGTTTTGTGATCACAAACTTTGGAGAGATTCTTTTTTTCCCCAAGACCCATTTTTAAATATAAAATGGTTGCTTTAAGGCCTTTTTAAATCTCTAAACATTTTGTATATTGTTAAATCAGCATGGGAGAGTAAAAGAATGGGGGGGTATCATTATACTGTACCTTTGGTGTTGGCTAAAATGGAAACAATGATGGTAGACACATTGTGTGTACAGTATATTACTCCAAAGTCCCATAATTAGGATTCATTCAACTTATGCTTTTATGTTCATTAAACTATTACATATACTTTGCATGAACATATGATTCATTGAATATGCTTTTAAATTAGGATTGCCACCTTTTTGTGGGACCGGACGGGAGGGTGGGTATGTCAGGGACGTCAGGGGCAGGGTTGGTGACTTTGGGGAGGGTAATGTTATAACATGTCAATTGAAGATTGCCCATTTTCTTTGACCCAGACAGCTTTTGCAAAAATCTGGTATTTTGAATTGATCAGCAAAAAATGTGACTTAATTTCTGTTCATTAGTTACTAGTGGCATCTTGGCACCAACAATAAAACAGTAGGTGGTAAGGTCTTCCAGTGTGCTATTCCATCAACTGTTACTTGTCTAGCCACTGATTATTTCATTTTGTCATTTCTTTATATCTGCATAAAACATGGTTGAAATGTCCTCTGTACAGGTTTCTTAATACTCACTTTGGCAGTAGTGTTAATGCCTCCTCTGGTTTCCCAACGTTTCTGACTTCTCCTGTCTTCAGAAACTGCTTAAAGATTCCAATATTATCATAAATAAAGGGTTGGGAATCAACCAAATAAATTGATTTTTCTAAATTAAACTATGAAAACTAGATTGTGCATCACAGTTAAAATTAATTTGTAAATTGATTTAAATGTCAGAATTTTCAGTGATTCATTAGAAATTTGAATATTTACAAGTTTACCAATGAAAAACACTGATCAGTTTTTGAAATATTGTATCTCCCTATCCTTCAGAATCTAAACCTAACTATTTGGTGTGCATTATCATATTTCCTTGGTTTTCTCTTTTTTATTTTATGCAGATTTTGTTCATCTTCAGTTTATCTACTTTAGTTTATTTTATAAAACATAATTTGTTATGATAAATAATAAATACATATTGAGTTTGATGTGGATCTAAGGTGCCCATATTATTATTAATAAATAAACCCTATGTGTTGGGCCATGATCACTACTTTTTAATCCAGCCCAAATCCATTCGATCTCAAATGAGTTTTCATTAGACCGAATTATTTATTTGGCCTATTCACACAGAGCAGTGTTTTTATTGTTCATTTGCACAAAATATATGTAATATATTTGTGCCATTGGATTAGTTCAATATTAATTTCATTGGATTTTAGAGTAACAGCTTAGTTCAGATCTAGAAGAAAGCACAGAGAATAGCAAGAATAGACAGATGCAACTTTCAGTAGCAGTTACCCCTTTAATATACAGTACAACATTATATTGAATGGGTAATTGGGAATGCTTTCACTGAATGAATGAATGAATGAATGGATGAATGAATGAATGCACAGTTTGTGTTTTGCTTTAGGTAAAGGTCTAGCATTATATTTGCATAATTACATAATTTGTAATGCAGTTTGAAAGAAGGCACCTATCTATCTTAACCCTACAGTGCATTTTATACAGTTATTGTTCCTCTTCGTTCATAGAAATACTTATGCTAAATATAGCAAGAATTTCTGAGCTGTGGTTAATATTGTGAAAAAAAAACTCTAATCAAACCTTTACTGCTGATTTTTTTTTCAATTCAAGATGTCTGTACATGTCAATCCTGTCTCTGGTACTTATCTACCGTCTTGCAAAACAGGCTTAATTCTCTGTAATGAGCTGCAAATCTTAACTGAGCAAATATTGGAGAATGAAGATAAGCATTTTAGAAGCCTGGAAGCTAAAACTGTTATAGTAGGAATACCATCCTGCGTAAAAGGTAAAAAATTTAAAAATATAGAATTTATAGAGGCTTGGAGGATAAATAAATTTTTATAGTAATGTAAATATATTAGCTTGATACAAAATGCGAATATAGTGAGTAGGTAAGTTCTTATGTACTTGTATCAGAAGTGCAGGGAGCAGAATAAAGGAACAGAGATGTAATTTTATGTAGAAAAAGTGGTTCTTCACAGTGAGGACGGTAAAATTTGGGAATGCCCTACCAGTTGATGTTATGATGGCTAATGATGAGCACATTTTTCACCAGGCTTGGATTCGTGGCAAAATTCTGCACTTCACCATTAATTTTTTCACAAAACTAAGGCAAATCCACCACGAAAAATGCAGTGACAAAAAAGTCACCATAGCAAAAAACACCAAATGACATCAATGATTTTTTAACAAAAATTTGCTGAAACAAAAAAGTTGCTGGGACAAAAAGGTCACTGAGACAAAAAAGTCACCACAAGAAAAATGCCTATTGACTTTAATGCATTTACAATGAGAAAAAAATTGTTACACCATGTCCCTAAAGCCCTGCAAGTGTTGAATGGTGGCGTTTAAGTACCGCAAGGGTTGTGTGGCAGCCCTTAAGCCTGCAAGAGCCAACCGGCGTTGGCACAGTTCAACTCTTCAGAGAGCTGACATTTGAAACTCACAGGGGTGTTGATTCTGTGTAATTACTGTTATAGGATAGGGTGTGTCATGCAACTCCTAGAACCAGGTGTTACTTGGGAAACTTGCATAAATGGATGTGTAATGTGTTCTGAAAACTGCCATGGTACAGATGTTAGAACTGCATTGTATGTAGCAGACAGGTGGTGTCAAAGGCCCCACCTCTGTTCAGGGATGGTTTCTCTACCTTGACATGAATTGCCTCTTTCACACCTCATTCAAACCAGAGGTCTTCTTTATCCAAGATTTGGACATTGTTAGCATCAAATTAGTGTTCTGTGTCTTTTAGCTGTCATCACTTCTTGATCTGATTTAAACCCAAGTGTCATTCACAAACCTGAACCAGTGACTTGGTGTAGTTCCCTGGAATATGAATTTCAGATGTCACCTCTCTGAAGAGTTACAATATGCCATTGTGATTGGATTAGTGCAAGAGTTTATAAACTGAGGACTTCCCACACCAGTCAGTTGAACTGAAGAAGCTGCTTGGATGAGTAGTGAAACATCTTCAATTATTACTCAGCAAGTCTAGTTATTTTAGAATTACTTATATTAGATATACAGATGCAGTCACTTGGATTTGTAAGTTAAATGCGTCGTGACTCAGGGCTAATTGAAGAAACTGTGTTATCTAAAGTTATCTTAACTCATTTAATGCATTTAACCTTTTCATTAGCATACCAAAGCACCATTGTTTTCAATGGTGAACTCTTTAATTGGATGCTGTGGCACAATATTCTGTTCTAAGTGGGATAAATGAGACAGATGAGTTAAGTCACAACGCATTTAACTCACAATCCAAAGTGACTGCATCTGTACCATTACCGGGATGAATGAAAATCTTCATAGTCATATTCATTGAAGGTTATTTAGATGCATAAACTAGTCTCACTCACTGATGAAAACATTCTCGCTTTGCTTATTTGGTGGACTGAAGTGCAATGAAATGGAAACGTTTGTGAAGTTTAGGGGGTTCACACCAGGATTTGCTCCATAAAAACAGGCCACTCCAGATGAAGGGATAATTTGTTTATTTTTTCCAACTCAAAAGAGTTTCTCCAGTAGCTGTAAAATGGCAGCAGAAGAATAAGCTTGAGTTTAGCAACAAAAGTCCAAAATATAAAAAAAATAATTTCAGCTTTACACAAAGGGGCAGATTTACTAAGGGTCGAATTTTGAATTGTAAAAAATTAGAAATTTGACCATCAAATTGTTTAAGGGTTTTTTTAATCGAAAATGGATTAACTAGGTCCATTAAAAAAATTGTTCGAATTTTTCGAATACATTGTTCGATTTGAACAATTTTGGCAAAAATCCTTCGAACTTCAAAAAAATGTAAAAATGCTCCTTAAAGGATCCTGGAGGTCCCCCATAGGCTAAAATAGCAATTCTGCAGGTTTAAGGTGGCAAAGTGTCCAATTCTAATTTTTTTTAAAGAAACTACCTTGAAATTTGAAAATTCTAATTACTTTGACATTTGAATTTTTTAAATTCGGATTTTCACTTTGACCCTTAGTAAATGTGCCCCTAAACGTAGAAATAATGTATTTAACTGTAGCCTTGTGATATTATTTCCAAGAAACCAGTCAAGGACTTCTGAACACAATGGTGCCATCTTTGTAAAGTTTGTTTTGTTTCATCCTTTTATGGGATTTGCTTATTATAATGTCATACCAGAATGTAAAAATTTACATGTAACATAATTATCTTAAGTAGACATGATGTACCACTGTGTTACATGTTTATAAAAGCAATACAAATTTTGTTGGGAAAAAACAAAAAAATAGATTACTTCAGCTGAATACTGTACCTTGTTCAGAACGTAGGGGGTAAAGATCTTGTCTTTCAGAAGATCGTTTCCCTCGGAACAGCAAGTTGCAGCCATGTGTAACTCCTATTCTCACCTCCACTCACCTGCTGTTCACTTCCTTAAATCACTTCTTGGATATCCAGTTCACACCTATGCTGGTTAACCCTTCGGTGTATCTTAAAGGGATTCTGATATTATTTTTATGGTGCAGTTTTTTTTCAAATTTTGTAAATTTCTCTTTACAGTGCAAATAATTCACTTTAACAAGTAAAATTGAATTCCTAAGTGTATTTATTTAGTTGTAATACTGGTGTGTAGGTGCATCTCAAGTCCTTTTGCCTGGTCATGTGCTTTCGCAAAGAGACAGTACTATAGAACTGCTTTTCTGACAGGCTATTGTTTCTCCTACTCAATGTAACTGAAGGATTTGTGGTGGGACATGGATTTTTACTATTACGTGCTGTTATCTGCCAGGGAGCTGTTATCTGGTTACCTCCCCATTGTTCTGCTGATAGCTGCTGGGAAGGGAGGAGATGATATCACTCCAGTAAAGAGTGACTGAAGTTTATCAGAGCACAAGTCACATGACTAGGAAACTGACAATATGTCTAGTCCCATGTCAGGTTTCAAAATTAAATATAAAACAATGAGTTTGCTCATTTGAAAAATGAATTTCAGTGCAGAAATCTCCTGAAACAGCACTATATACTGATGCATTTTGAAAAAAGAAAAAAAGATTTTCCCATGATAAAATCCCTTTAAAGGGATGACTCTTAAAGGGATGGCTCAAAACGGGCAAATAAAGTCTAAAATAGAATAAGGCTAGAAATTTTGTATTTTGTATAGTAAACATAAACATGAACTTACTGCACCACAAGCCTAATCAAACAAATGATTTATGCTTTCAAAGTTGGTCACAGGGGGCTGTCATCTTGTAACTTTGTTATACATCTTTGCAAGACCAAGACTGTGCACATGCTCAGTGTGATCTGGGCTAAGCTTAGGGATCATCATAAATGATCAAAAAACAAAGCTGCTTGAGTTCTGCATGGCTGGTAAGTAAGGTAGGGGCTCCCTCTGCTGTTCATAAGTATGATTGTTTCCCTGCCAGAAGTTAGGGACCGTCTGACAATTCCTATCCACAAAAGTAAATGAAGGGAGAATTTCACTGCATACAGTCAGGTTTCTAATAAAAACGGTACACTTTTTTTAATTAAAGTATATTGGAGATATATTTCTTTTTCATTAAAGAAAGTAAAAATGGGATTTTATTTCTTTGCCTTTCCTTGCCCTTTAAAGAAGGAAGATACATGTCTGCCATTCAGTTTACATCCCCTCTGACTTGTACACAATAAACCACTTTATTGTTTGTCCACTTAGACTACAATATGTGCCTACTAACAACTGTTTAATAGGGTTGATAATTCTGCATACATTATAGCTTTCAGAAAAGAAATACTACCTCATCCGTTCAAGCTGTCAAAGATGTTTCTTAATTTGAATATTGTGGATATTATTGTTGCAGAGATAGTTTCAATAGCAAACACAATAAGTATTCAAATACAGTCTTGAGTTTCCCTGCATTGGTCCCTCATATCAGACTGCAAACAAAATGTTCTTTTGAGAATGAATATTAAAAGTCTTCAGTACTGTTATTTGAATTCCAAGGATCCTTTATGATTCCACATGCAAATTACAGTTAAGACAAATATACTTCAACATATGTCCTTGACACATAGAAAAATATCATTATAAAAAATGCATTAGGCTAAAATCCGGTATTCCTGAATTATTCATCAAATCAGATTTGTGAATTTAGAATTAGTTTGTTTGAGAATATTTAGCAACAAAAAAGATGTTAATGAAAGTAAAAATAAATAAGAAGAGGAAAAAAGCAGTTGCGTCGAATACAGCAATAGAGAAAATGACTAGTGGTCCTGTTAAAAAATGAATACTTCTAGTATAGTACAGTATGTCCTATTGTAATCACAGATACTTATTCCAGATTTTCTTTTTATTCATTCCTGAAGGTCATGCCAACTTGTATAGTGTAAAAAGGAATACTATTATCGAAACTATGTATTTGTGTTTAATGTTTATGAACATTATTATGAACTAAAGCCTAACTAAAGAAATAGGCTAGAAATATTGCAACCATAGTCCTTTCTTTATCAGGGAAGATCTGTTTCTCCAAAGATGCCCCATTAGCTCCCCATTTTTTTTCTGCTGATTCACTGCACATGCGCTGTGCTGCTGTCACTTACTGAGCTTAGGGGTTCACTCACAATAAACAGTACATATAGGGTTGCCACCTTTCTGTGGCCCACAATCTGGGCAGGGGGCAGAACCATGACATCAGAGGAGTGGACCAGTGATGTTGTCGGCAGAGCAAGAGATGTCATAGGGTGGGGCCATGATGTTGCAATCATTGAATGGCTGATCACCATGTCAATCACGGGAGATCCTGCCCAGTTTTACAAATATGGAAAACCAGGCATACTGTCTTGCTCTGGGCAGCCTTCTGAAAACCGCCTGTCCAGGTCAAATCAGGACAGGTGGCAACCTTACGTACACTAAGGGACAGATTTATCAAAGGTCAAGGTGAATTTTTGAATCAAAAAAATTCAAATTACAAGCTATTTTTCTGGTGATCAACTAGGGAATAGTCCAAATGTGATTCAAATTTGCAAAAAATTCAAAATCCGAATTTTGAAATGTATCATGTAATGTCTCTTTAAAAATTTGAATTCGACCGTTTGTCATCTAAAACCTACCGAATTGCTGTTTTAGCCTAATGGGGACCTATTTGAAGTCAATTGGTGGACTTTGAGAATTACATTTTTTGGGGGAAAAACGTTGAATCAAATGCGCTAAAAATTAGAATAGATCGATTCGAATTCCATCAGAAATTTACCTATTTTATCCAAAATGGACCTATTTGATAGAAAAATTCTAATTTGTTTTGGTAGGTCTTTTTGAATTCAAATGTGAAGTTTTTGCAGTTCGAAA
>CM044438.1:127316090-127341869 GCA_024363595.1 Xenopus borealis
TTTTACGAACACATACCAGTATGTGAACAATATACTACTACCACAAAATCCTATTTTCCAATATTTTGCTATTCCTGTCACTGAATATTTGTTTTTGGAGTCCTCCAAGACAAGTTATGACTTACAGTATGTGGTTATTTTATAACCCCAGTCTTTTGAAATGTTGCTTTGAATAAAAAGCGCCTTTTCATGCGGCTCTACTTTCTATCAGCAATAAATAATTTTGTCATGAACCTTTTAACGAATCTTGATAGGCTGTCCGCTGAAGCAGGGAATTCCAATGTTGTACTTGTTTAGAGTGAAAATGCCCTGTGCCTGCTGCTTATAACTTTGGATTTCCATAAAGATCACTTGTGGGATCATTTAGCTTGAAAACAATTTCTCCAACATGCACTGCCGCAAATCAGCACTTCTCTCACTTAACGAAACAATATTTACAAATTCAAGCTTTGCACATGCATACAATTGTTTGCTTTGTGGCAGCAAAATGCCTACTAGAAAATTCTGATATAATATGCAATGAATGGTATGTGTGTAAGTGTATTACTGAATACAATATATGGTTACTGGACATGGTTATATTCTGTAATGCAGAAGTTTTACTTGGTACTCAGGCTAGAAATTAGAATTTCTTTAATGCTGCGCAATCAGATTGTTGAACTAAAATGTTTAAAGAAGAAAGAAATTCTGTTTTGAAAGTCAACATGAGCATTTATTTGTAGGTTTTAGTTATGTGTTTGCATTATGTATATATTGTGGTGAGGTCACTACTAGAATACCTGGGAAAGACCAGGATGGAGGTTATTTATGCCCCTGGTTCCTAATAGAGTGGTTCTGGGACTGATAGTCCAGCCTGGGTGTTTTGAGTTGCCCTGAGGCATCTCAGGTGTTTAATTAAATAGGCAGCTCAAGCCAGACTGTGGAGCTTCAGTCTGAGGGGAAAGACATAGGGAAGATGCCTGTGTGAGTACAGAGAGAGATTTTGAATCACCACAAGGTTGGAACTTTTGTTATATTTCCTTTTCATTTCTTTTGGGGAGACAGGTGGTAGGCCTACTACTGACTTCTGACTTCCTGTTTTCAGTTACTTGCCCTGGGCATTAGAATACTCAGTTTGTGCCTTCCCCCCCTTCTCTGCTACAGTTGTGAGCCCAGAGGTGTAAAACTGCAGCTGCTATCCTAAACAAACAGAGAACTTCTAGAGCTTCTTTTTTTGCAGAACAGAAAAATGTGACATTCACAATGTATTAATAAAGTAATATATATATATATATATATATATATATATTTAGATAGATAGATAGATAATATTTGATATGTTAATTTTATTAGAAGAACATTTTTAAGTGAATTCCAAGTTAGACATTAATGTGACATGTGTCAGGTATGTGTAATTTTTCACTATAAAATGACAGAAATAGCTAGAAAATCAGGAATTTGGTTACAACATGGCACAAAATTGGGACCTGAGCTCAACACGAATCATGGGCACCTCCAATATGTATTATGGTAGTAACAGAACAAATTAGGTTAAAAAAAGATTAATCCATACATTCAACCTTTCAAAAGCCTCTGCAAGCACAGTGATATGGACTAACCGCTTGACTTGTTAGCAATAATACAATTAAATTACATACCATAATCATTTTTGCAACACTAAATCCACAATTGGTTGGAAGAAAAGTATTGTCTCATGCATTGTAATATTATAATCTTATTCCTTTAATGGAACCATATAGGGATGGTCATTGATCTCCACTCTATGAAAATCTAAAATGTTTTATTGAAGAAAAATAATATATCTACCCTCCTGTCTCTAATGAGGAGCACAGTAAACTGGTTAGAGAGAGGATTTACCAACTACCGGGAAAGGCGCATGCCATGTACAGAAAGCTCACTGCATGCACTGGATCAGTCTTGTTCAGTCTGTCCCAACTAAATCTTTCCTAAGATCCCTATTGTTTTTTAAACAAATGTTCTCCCACCAGAAAACCCAAAAAACTTTTGCCATAGTAGTTTCTTGCCACTATGGTAGGTTCTTACCACTCTGCTTACTAGGGCAGTGGATCCCAGAAGAATTGGTGGGGCACAGCTGAATGTCCGTTGGACTGAGGGTTGTCGAAAACGATGCGCGACTCGTTTCGCGAATTTTTTTTCCAGCGAAATTCGCGAATTTTTCGGCGAAGCGAAACGGGTGAGATTTGCCCATCACTAGTGTTTACCAAAACAGCAATGCTTGGATATATAATTAATTTAGCTTTAAACTACAGTTTGCCCAGAGCAAATATTGCACCAAATAGGTGAAATTGAACCAAATAAGTAGAGTAAACACAGTCCTAATTATTTACTCTGCAGATGTGACTACTTGCTGTGTGCAGTGATTGTGGGTCTGAAAAAATAACACACAAAACAGAATTTAAAACAGGCTGTTTAAAATCAATTTATAATTAAAGTATATTATGTGGTGAAACAAGTGGACAGATTATTGACGCGAGTGACAATTCTGAGGCACAACAATTTTTATTTGACACAGTGAAATTTTGGCTGGCGAATTATCGTGAATAAATTCTCTTGTGGCGAAACGCAGAAATTTGCCGCAAAATCATGTCTGGCGAATTTATTTGCCCATCACTAAAAAGGACAGATCAAAGCAACAACGTCTTCCTTATATAATATAATGCAGCCAAAAAAGCATCATTGCCTCTAAGACATCTACCAATTATCTAATAAGGTATGTCTTTACTATTTAGTCAGTGTCTGTCCATCAAATCTTTATTTGGATACAATGTTTGGTTTCGATATTCTGCAAAAATATGACTAATTTCATCCAGGAAGCAGTATACTTCTGATAGAGGGTTGATCATTAGTTATTTGCAAATGCAAATTATTCCTGACTGCATCCCTGGCTCTTCTTTATCTAATTTGTTTCCTATTTCTTGTAAAATAATGAAAAATCCTGCAGTGCTGTAACAAATGTTCAGGGTAGGATCTTAGACTACCATGGACTCAGTGTTCTTATAAAGATAGCTTGAATCTTCAAAGGTAGGAAACCAACAATTGAATTCACTTTCCTACGTATATAATACAAAACTTGACAATTACCTCTTTTGTGATGTAAAAACATTGTTCAAACCAGAGGGTATTTATCCCAGGGTACTTAGAGATCTTAGTTCGGTGATTACTAGTGATGGGCGAATTTATTTGCGAAATGGCAGCGAAATTTCACCAAAAAACGAGTTGCGCGTCATTTTTGACGTTGAAGTTGATGTGACGCTCATCAAAAGCGTGCCGCGACTCGTTTTGCAAATTTTTCGCCAATTTGCAAATTTCTCTGGAAATTCGCAAATTTTTTGGCGAAGCGAAACTGGGGATATTCACCCATCACTAGTGATTACCAAACTGATTTACTAACTTTTTCAGGATTCATCTGGCACGGTGCAGAGATGTGCTGCCATCTATTCAAAAAGGGATCCCGTTCTCAGCCTCAAAACTTTAGGCTATAAGATTTAAGGGATAAGATACTGGACTTCATTGCACTGGACTTCATTGCAAATTATAATGCTATGAGTTTGCTCCAACATGGTTTTATGCATAGTAGATCTTGCCAGACTGATTTAATTTCCTTTTATGAGAAGGTGAGCAGGGACCTCGATCCTGAAATAGCAGTGGATTTGCTCTATTTAGACTTTGCTAAAGCATTTGATACAGTGCCACACAGAAGGTTATTGGTTCAATTAAGGAATGTTGGCCTGGAACATCATATTTGTACTTGAATAGAGAACTGGCTTAAAGAGTGGTGGTAAATCTGGCTTAAAGAGTGGTGGTAAATGGAACATTTTCTAATTGGACTAGTGTTAGTGGAGTACAGCAGGACTCTGTACTTGGTCCTTTGCTTTTCAACTTGTGTATTAATGACCTGGAGGAGGAATTTGAAAGGACTTTGAAAGTATTTTTGCTGATGATACTAAATTGTGAACTATATGTTCCACGAAGGATGTTGCAACTTTACAGAGTGATTTGACTAAATTGGAAAATGAGGTTCAATGTTGATAAATGCAAGGTTATGCACTTAAATATAATTTAAATGCAAGTTGTATACTAAATGGCATTGTGTTGGGAGTATCCTTAACTGAGAAGGATCTGGGGGTTTCTGTGGATAACTTATTGTCTAATTCTGGGTAGTGTTATTCTTTGGCCACTAAAGAAAATACAGTTCTGTGTTGCATACACTCAAGGGATGAAAACATAATTTTGCCTCTTTTTAGGTCCCTGGTAAGACCTTACCTGGAGTATGCAGTGCAGTTTTAGGATCCAGTCCTTAAGAGGGATATAAATTAGCTGGAGAGAGTGCAGAGTCATGGGGTTGTTTTCTCTGGGACAAAAGACGATTGAGGGGGACATGATTACACTTTAAAAGTACATTAGTGGACATTATAGACAAATAGCAGGGGACCTTTTCACCCATAAAGAGGATCACTGTACCAGAGGCCACCCCGTCAGAATAGAGGAAAGTTCTTCATCGAATTTTGTTCACAGTGAGGACAGTGAGGTTGAGGAATTCACTGCTGGATGATGTAGTAAATAGTGATGGGTGAAAAATTTGAGAAACTCTGCCACATCACGTTTTGGACATGAGCGTCCATTTTTGGATGCACGTCCATTTTTTCAACACTGGCAATGGGCACCGGTGTCCAAAAAACAAATACCCACGTCCAAAATTAGCGTAATTTCACCAGTACTTTGCAAATGTATTCGCCTGTGGCGAATCGCGGGAATTCACCGCAAATTAGCCCCAGGCGAATAAAAAAAACCCTTACTAGTAGTGATGGCTGATTCTGTTAATGAATTTAAGAGCGGCTTGGATGATTTCTAGGACAAGCAGAATATCCAAGGCTATTGTGATACTAATCTATAATTAGTGTATGAGTATAGATAGTTTATGTGAGTGCATGGAGGTGTCAGTGTGTGTATGTATGGATGCTGGGTTTAATTTGGACTGTAACTCGGCTTAACAAAATAGTATCACAGAGAAGGGTACTGATTAAATTAAGGACTATTGTAGTGACATATATTTGAACTTAGGTAGTGGCTTAAGGATATATTACAAAAAATGGTGGCAAATGTAAAATTCTACTTGGACCAGTGTTAGTGGCATACTGCAGGGTTGTCTCCTTCCCCCTTTTATTTTTAACTAGTTTATTAATTATCTTTGGGTGGGCACTTTAAGTACTGGCTCTCTTTTTGCTGATTTTACTGTTTCCATACATAGATATGTCTGTTGGGGCCCTCTTTAACTGAGAAGATTTAGATATTTTGCTACTAAAGCATAAAAAATAACAATGGAAGAAAGCTAAATTTATTAAAGTTTGACTTTGACTTAAAAATTAATTAGTGTCAAAAAATCACAATAAATTCAATTATAATTTTTTTTTCTGCAATCAAGTTTAAAAATGAACTTTGAGTTGGTATTTTAACTTGCATGTGTTAATTTTCATCACATCACACAATGCCAATGTTTTAGAAAGTGTACCAAATAAAAACTCCCATGGCAGATCATTTGGCAAGGGGCTTGAAGTAATTCATAAGTAATAATTCTAAAATTGAGCTATTTTATCTCAAATATGTATTCAAATACAACTAGTGTAAGAATACAATTTAAGATTGGGTCTCCTTTAATCATGTGTTTTCTGTTGTCAAACTTTCTAAATATTCTTCTAGGAGAAATAATTACGTTTGTCCAACCCTCTCTACAGCATATACATATTTAAATAATTTAATACAAAGTTTCAAAACAATGAAGACAGAAGCAATATGTTAAGAAGATTAAATGTCAAAGTTCCGCCACAGCCAAGCTGTCAGCTTCTTGTTTATAGGTCTTGGCGAATGATATATTTTTTTTCTGCTTTTTTTCCTCTCACTCCTATGGAGATTGTGACAGCTGCAAACCTAGCTGTTCATTTCATCAGAGAAATGACAACACTTAAACAGATTCAGAAAACTTTTTTCCCTTTATCTATATTGAAAATGTCTATAGATTGAGCAGTATTTGTATGAAAATCACTTTCTTTATTGAAAGTTTGACTGTTAAAAATGGACACTAAGCAAAAGTTTGATGAGTCTATTCATTGTTTCAGTAACTCGTTCTTCATGTGCCATTAAAGATGTGTCATTAAACTGTCTACCACTCACTGTTCTCAAAATATATTCAACATCTGTGAATGCCATAATTTTTTATGACTTTTTTTAAAGTATTTTGAAAGGTGGATTTTTTTCTGCAAAGACTGAACCAAACTATATAAAACAGATGAACAGATGGACAGAGGAAATATTCATGTATCTTAAGTCAACTGTCCACCACTATGCACATATTTATAACAAAAAAACATTGTGACTGTGTTTTATTTAGTCTTTAAATTATGTGGTCTTAATATTTGATTCAGTAGGCTATATATATGAGCTTTCAACAGAGGGTGCATTGGCTTCTTGAGGAAGTGACTACCACAGTCACAAAACGTGTCAAGCCATGCTTTCCCCCTGCCTGCCTACATCCATTTGATTCTGACATGATCTTAATCCAGTGATTTCAATACAATTTTGGATTTTATTCTTTTGATTTTCTCCATACATCCAGCATACTTGACTGGCTAACAGTGTGTGTCTGCAAATTGTTTGTATTCCCCACCTGACCAGAGTGGATTGGCCATGTCTATCTTCGCTGGATCGCACTCTGCTCTACACTTGCCTCCCCCGGCTTATCGTATTTTCACTCATTACTACTCGGTTACACATATGCATTAAAAATTTTATAGCTTTACAGATACACATTCTTTTTACACAGATAACAAGCTAATGTTTGATGATTTTACCCACCTTTAATATTGTGCCTCCGGGTGTAATAAGATCATCATATAACCACTGTATGATGTGCAACAAGCCCTATGCATGCAGTCATTATGGGGTGCATTTGTGTTTAAAGACATCCAGTGCAAGCTTATGTTGCCCCTTCATCCCTCTAATTATTTGGAGGCTTGGACAAGAAAGTCCATCTCAAAAGCCACAAGGCAAGTCTACTGCACATTCCACAAAGGTTTCCTCATTGAAAAATAGTAGTTGCTCCCAAATATCAGGCTCAGATCCATTGTGGCATTAGTAACCTTCCAGGTATCTTGTTACATGGCAGGTATCAGACTCTCTCTCTGTAAAGTTGAAGCTCTAGACCTCCCCTCTTGGCAAGGAACAGAAACAAGCTCAACAGGAAAAGAATCCTCTCTACTTTCATGGACAGTATTTTTCCCTGGAAGTGGTTTTAGGGCATTCTTTATACGTTTTCCTTCCAGTTTCAGTGTCTTCTAGAACAGCATTCTTCAGGCTTTTGGCCCACCTCATCGATTTAGATTGTTCTCCTGTGACTGAGCCAGATGATGTCATAGGTAGCAATTATGGCACAAGAATTGGGAGGCCCAAGAATATAGCTAAAAGTCCTCAACACATGATGGGAAGGATCAACCTACACAACAGCAACAATAATTTCAGATCTTTAAACACATGTATAACAGTTCTCCAATATGAGCTGCCCTAATTCATTAAACTGACACATATAAACTACCGTATAAACCAAATTACAACATAATTAATTTCTTTCTTTTGTAATTTAAAAGGATATTCCATTAGGATAGAGAAAACCAGGTACCAACATTAAGAATTAAAATAAAATCAGTTGTTTATTCCAAGAA
Source organism: Xenopus borealis (assembly GCA_024363595.1). Classification (NCBI taxonomy): domain Eukaryota; kingdom Metazoa; phylum Chordata; class Amphibia; order Anura; family Pipidae; genus Xenopus; species Xenopus borealis. The sequence continues at coordinate 127,323,824 of CM044438.1, forward strand.
ATGCATCCGTAGACTCATTAAATAAGATGTGGCAAGCATGCCACTTTGCCTTGAGGGCAAGTCTCCTTCAGTAAAGGAAGTGAAAACAAAGGCCTTAGGGATACTATGGGAATAAAAAAAATCTACATAAAAAGAACAACTGTCAGGATGTAAATATTTTGCTTGTTCATTGCATTACCCAAAGTCAAACCAATTGTGCCTCAGATAATATATTTCTCAGAAATATTGCCCAAGGTATAACTCTGGTGTATGACATGAGTATTGATGGTAATGTCCAAAGAAGTCAGACAAAGAACAAAGACAATTCTTACTGAAGGTCCACAGAGATAAGCAAACAAGACAACAGATTTTGCCATGTGCGACAAATACAATGATTACTTCCATGAAGGATAGGTTTGGAGATATTATGTTTTATTCATCAGCAACTTTAGCCTACTGATTCTCTACAAGGATTTTCTTGAACAAATTGTGTCAGTACAATGTATGCAACCTACTGCTGTGCAGGTCTGCTGTATTTGGAAATGTTCAGATTTACTTATATGTGACCCATTTCATGACTTGAATTTACTTATTTATATAAAAATAGTCACCTCAACTCAGTCAAGCAGATGGGCTAGGTATCAAGGAGAGAAGAAGACCAGCAGGACTAATAGTCAGTTTCTTGGCTTCAGGTGCAGGCTTATAGCCACCATCATGGTCTAATTTAGGTTAAGGGTCAGGGGAAGAAGTTAGTATTGATCAAAACAACCCTTTTTTATTTTCTTATAATGTAGGTTTGTATACAGTAGGGTTGAAACGTTGTATCTGTCTGGAACATAAGCCTAATATGTGCCAATAAAGGCTTTTTAATTGTATCCCAAATGATGCTGTCTGATATATTGTATTTGGATTATTGAGAGTTGGATGGAGTGGAAACCGAGTGACATGCACCGGATTATTAACTAGAATTTGAAAATCGTGGTCAGTGCTGGCTTGACTGTTTCTATAAATGGCATCTTGATCCAGCTTATTTAGGCACTCCTAGAGGCGGATTTATCAAGGGTCGAAGTTTGAAGTAATTGGGGTTTTTTTTTAACTCCCATAACTTCTAAATTCGAATAAAAAAAGACCAAACAAAATTTGTTAAAAAATTTTAAGTTTTTATTTTGGATGAGTAGGCTTTATTCAAATTTTCCAAATTGAATTTTACATGTATTTGGTCACATTCGATTCAATGGATTTAAATAAAAAACTTTGAATTTTCAAAGTCCACCAAATCACTCCAAATAGGTTTTACAAGGTCCCCCATAGGCTAAAACAGCAATTCAATTTTTGAATTTTAAAAGAGACAGTACATGATAGCTTGAAATTTTTTTTTATTCAAATTTTTACTTCGACCCTTGATAAATCTGCCCCCTAATTTGTGTTTCGGTTGTTCCAGTTTCAGTTAATGTTTGTTGGTAGGACAGTAATGTGTACTTTGAATATTGATTAGTTCAAGGGTCAACCAGGTCTGAAAATTTAATAGCCATCACAAAGCCCACTGTTATGATCATTTAGACTACTGCTCTAAAAACAGAAACAAAAAAAAAATTATAAAATGTGTGACCTCTTGTGTGATATCCACCTGTGGGACAGTCTCTTGGATACCATAGGGCCCTTGGGTTCTGGAATCTGTCAAAGCTGGAAATATAAAAATACAAAAGAGGAGGGTTGTGGGAGAACTCCAAGGATAAGTTAAAATGTGTTTAAATACAAAGTGGTACTTATTTGGCCAATTATTCAATGCACATTCCCTGGTTCTCATAAGAAATTCAGTATATATGCAAGTGCATGTATTTACAAAAACAGGGGTTTTTAGTTTCAAAGTAATGATTAAAAAATTGATAAGCCACCATACCATGTCAAGATAAACCCTGTATGGTGGTTCCTAACTTGTTTATCTCCGATCATAGTATAAAAAATCTTGTACCTCCCTGTATAGTATCATTACTTGGGAGAAGTGTTTTCAGACCTTGTTTCTTGTACTACTTACAGGATTGCGATCTTAGGTAAGAGCCACAGTTAGGTCTACTGTATTCGTGAAAGATAAGAAGGATGACTAACATTTTTTGTGTGGTGTACTAAGACCTGAAAGAAAGATATAGGGAAATAGGGGAGTAGAAGGAGGGGCGAAGAAATAACATGCATCATTGAATAGCAATTTATGGGAATGGGAGCGATGACAATAACGTGCGTTGGGATTACCATGTGTTGACAGGTCAGGGCTAGTGATGGGCGAATCTAGGCAGATTTGCTTCGCCGAAAAATTTGCGGATTTGTAGCGAAATTCGCGAATTGGCGAAAAATTTGTGAAACGATGCACGTCTCGTTCTTGATGCGCGTCGCGTAGTTTCGTTGCATCAGTTCCGTCACGCATTGCGTCATTTTCGATGCTGGTCGCATTGTTTTCGGAGCGCAACTCGTTTTTTTTTTTTTGCCCGAATTTTCGCTGGCGGCGAATCGCAGGAATTCACCAAAAAATCGCTGCTGGCGAATAAATTCGCCCATGCCTAGTCATCTGAGATGTAGAAGTACCATCTATACCATGTCTTAATGAAACAAGGGAGGGTTCCTCTCAGATTTGATGTCATATTTTCCAATTCTCTCATATCTGCCACTCTGGACAGTACAGTACCTCAGTTTCTGAAGGTGGTGAGGATTGCCTCCAATTACGGGTTATCGTAGTCTGTAGGCCACCAGGATATAGTTCAGGTGCCTTTGTTCAGTATTTGTAAATGAGACTAATGATTTCCATACAAAATTGGAATGAATATCCAGTTTGACTTCCTAGAAGAAGATTTTCATTAGGAGGTCTCCAATATTTTTCCTAAAGGGGGCTATGATGGGACATTGCCACATGATGTGTTGTAAGGTCCATCTATTTCCACAGTTCCTCCAGCATGTTGGTGAAGAGCTTGGATGCCTTCTTTTTAATTTATTAGCATATTCTTGAGTCTATGGCAGAATGGTTGATACAGTGATGTTTACCTAAGGCAAGGTTGTTCTCCCACTCTGCATAATTAAAAATGAAGTGGCAATGCTTCAATCCTCCAGAGGGTTACCGCAAGCCCTTGTAAACTTTCAAAACAAAAAATGGTTTGAGGAGTGCTCTCCTCAAACTATTTTTTGTTTTGACAGTGATGTTTACCTACAGTATGTCTGTAACCTTGTGTTTAACAAGGGGGACCACAGGCAAATGATGGTCCTCAAATGGCAGTTTGAAGAACTGTTTATGAGGCTTAAATAAGAACTAAAGCTTAACTGAAGAAATAGGCTACAAATGTTGTACATTATATTTTGGGCTTCTGTACCAGCCCAAGACAACCACAGCCCTTTAGCAGAATTTGTTTTCTTTTCTGCTGCACATGTTCTGTGCTGCTGTCACTTACTGAGCTTAGGGACCCACTCACAATATCCAGTACACATAGAATAGAAATGTCACAATATAAGATAATTACTACCTGGCAGCATAGAAACCAGTCCAATTAGCATCAGCATTTAATAATCATCCCTGTAGCATCATCTTATTTTACAGACAAACCTCATTTTCTGAAGGATAATTAATGGCAACCCCTAAGCATAGCTTTTCAACAGACACTTTCCAAGATGGGGACCCCTTTTGACAAGTTTGAAGTTCTGGATCATTACTGCTATTGACAAGCTGACACTTTAGGCTGGTGCAAGTTCAGTATATAAAATATGGCATTTTTAGCCATATTAGTTTTTATGGTTTTGTTCTCCTTTAAGAAATAGCTAAGCTTTATTAATTAATTTAGGGATTTTTTAGGCAGATGAATATTTTTCATAATTCCTTTTTATCATGTGCAATGACCTTTTTCACAGCACAACTTGGCCAAAAGATATACAGCACTCAAACAGTGTTGAAAAAAATATTATATAATTAAATGTATGTTTCTGTGTAACTCACAGGCATTTCTTTCCTGTGTAAAGAAATATTTGCCCTTAGCCATTCCCTTTATTCTGCAATAAATTACACCTAATGTCCTTTACAAGTATCCAGTTTTCACCTATGTGTTCATGGTCAGTATGAGTCAGTTACTAGTGATGGGCGAATTTATTTGTCCGGTGCGAATTTGCGGCAGATTCCCGTGATTCGCCTCCGGCGAATAAATTCACAAAACACCAACGAAAATTCACCTCATGAAAATTTGGTGGTGTAAAAAAAAAAAACGATTCGCGCGTCGAAAACGACGCAACACGCGTCAAAAGCGATGTGATGTCAAAATCGACGCTACGCGCGGCAAAAACGCGCCGTGACTCATTTCGCAAATTTTTCACCAATTCGCTAATTTCGCTGGAAATTCAAGAATTTTTCTGCGAAACGGGATAGATTAGCCCATCACTATCAGTTACTTAGTATGCTAGATGTTAACAAACCCTGAAGCTGTCTGACCTACATGGGTATTCAAACATGAGAAACAGAACAAAATACATCCTTTATTCATAAACACCTACAGTAAAAGAAAACAATTGTCAAAAACACTATAGAAACACAATTTGACTTTGAGAGCCACCTATGGATGCAGAAAATAATTAAATCCAAAAGAAACCGTAATTTGTTGATTCCTGCTATAAACAACATGGGGCTCACACCATGGATGTAATAAGGTTTTATGTCACAATCAATGAAGTAGATTTCACAAAACACAAAGTTTCAAACATATAAGGCCAGTGAATTATTCTGTCAGACTATCCAAAATATATACAATTCATCTAGCTAAAAGATTCTGCTGTGCAACACAAAATTTTAATAATGTATAAATCATTCACAATAGACTCCAAGTGTGTGGATTAAGCCTTATTCTATAGTGCAAAGGCATAGCTTACTCCTCTGCTGATGGGCAAGGAAACCTGTATGATCACCTACCATAAGGCAATAATTGTGGTTAATTTTAACCCACACTTTGCTGTTAAAAAGTAGCCATGCCTAGAAGTAATTTTACCTCACTCTGGCATGAAAAAAGGGTTTAAAAGAGAATGAAACTCTTTGTACACTTGGGGGTGCCAAATTTTGGGCACCCCCAAGTGATTGTATTGACTTACCTGAAACCTTGGGCCAGTGCTCCTATCAGCAGAAAACTGCACTGGCCCAGGGTTATACCAGTGAGCACCACAAATCAATCCTCTTCCGTCTTCCTCTTTCTTTGTGCTGCCGTGTATGCACAGTAGAATGAAAAGCCGAACTTTAACTAAAAAATCAGCTATTTCGTTCAACTATGCATGCCTTTTCCCCCTGGAAAATTTGAAGAAAGATGAAGCCGTGGTGCTCAATGGTATAAGCCCAAGCCGTGAAGTTTTCTGCTGATGGGAGCACCAGCCCAAGGTTTCAGGTAAGTCAATACAATCACTTGGGGGTGCCTTACATTTGGCAGCTCAAGTGCACAAAGTATTTCCTTGTCCTTTAAAAGGATACTGTACTACATGGGAAAACAATTTGCCACCCCTCTGTATGCATTTGATGAATTTGTTGCTGTTTGACTAATTTTCAGAATCACTACTCTGCATTTTATAGATGTCAAATTTTGTGCTTAATAAATCTTATTACTTAATCTAATATCTAATTCAAATTTTTGAACTTTAGCACAAAAAACTTGAATGTCTTCAGAGTGCAATAATTGGGCACAAGTGGTTCTTATAACCTAAAACAAGGAACATATTTATTGAGCATAAAATCCTCAGTGGAGTGTATAATAACAGAATCAAACATCATAGTAGATAGGTAATACTCACAACACCTTTAGTCAATATCTGTCCCCTCATAGACAAGGACAATGTATGCAGCCTTGAGGAGATAGAGTACACCCAGTTTAAGCCTTTTCCTTAAGTGCAACCTGAGGGGAATCTCTAATCCTTAGGTCTGTACACTTAGTCCCTACTCTGGGCAAATAATACCTGGGATCCTAATCCTATTATTAGTCCTACTGTTATTCCTTAATCTAATATCTAATTCAAATTTTTGAACTTTAGCACAAAAAACTTGAATGTCTTCAGAGTGCAATAATTGGGCACAAGTGGTTCTTATAACCTAAAACAAGGAACATATTTATTGAGCATACAATCCTCAGTGGAGTGTATAATAACAGAATCAAACATCATAGTAGATAGGTAATACTCACAACACATTTAGTCATTATCTGTCCCCTCATAGACAAGGACAGTGTATGCAGCCTTGAGGAGATAGAGTACACCCAGTTTAAGCCTTTTCCCTAAGTGGAACCTGAGGGGAATCTCTAATCCTTAGGTCTGTACACTTAGTCTCTACTCTGGGCAAATAATCCTATTATTAGTCCTAGTGTTATATCTTTAAGCATTTACATCTAAACTAGCAAATATTGTAGTTAAAATGTTTTTATTCATATTTATGTAAATGTAATAACATTCTTTTTGATTTGTTGGAATGAATTAAATCTGTGAGAGAAAAACACTGAACAATGTGTCATAAAATAATAAAATGTCTAAAAAGTCTTGTTTTTCTGATTATTACAAGCAAACAAAAAATTCAAGGACCTCTAAAAGTCTTAAAGGCTGAACCTCCTGAATGAAGGAAATTTCTATTTTTCAAATATGGGGAGGCCTGTTTATCAAAATGTCAAATGTCAATTTTTTCTACTTATTTATTGAAAAATTTGAACCCAAACAACTCAGATCAGATTGCATCATATTTGTATTCTACTAATCACTTTCAAACAAAATTAAAAAACTGAAATTGAAAGAGAAAAACACAAACTTTGCCTAGGACAACAACCTTTGACTTGTACATAAACTTGGCAGCTTTAAGGTGCCACATTTTTAAATTTGAGTTTTTTGTGCTTAATAAAACTCTATTTTATTTTTATATCTAATTCAACTTTAGCACATGAAATGGGAGTAAGCACTGCTAGTATCTTAAATCTCTAAGAGATTCTTAGTGCTGACTTCCAGTAATAATTGTTGAACTTTGAGGACTTATTTACTAACAATAGCAGTGTAAGACATACAGATGAAGCCACTTGGATTTGTGTGTTAAATGCGTCATGACTCGGGACTAATTGAAGAAACTGTATTATCTAAAGTCATCTTAACTAGTGATGGGCGAATCTAGGCAGATTCGCTTAGCAGGAAAATTCGAATTTTCGGTGCGTGTAGCGTAGTTTCTGACGCGCGTTGTGTCATTTTTTTTTGCGGCTGTTTAGCGAAATGTATTCGCCGGCGGCGAATCACGGGAATTCCCCACAAATTCGCGGCTGGCGAATAAATTCGCCCATCCCTAATCTTAACTCATTTCATGCATTTAACCTTTTCATTAGCATACCAAAGCACAATTGTTCACAATGGTGAACACTTAAATTAGATGGGATGCTGTGACACAATTTTCTGTGTTAAATGGGAAAAGTTGAATATCTGGGTTTAGTTATTCTGTGTCAGACACACAAACCAAAGTGGCTTCATCTGTACAATTGGGAACAGATTTTGGGGCTAATGTTTTAAGTGGTATTAGAAACCACAATTAAACTAATTTTTTCTAAAAGTTAAATTTATTAAAGGATCCAAATATAAAAAGTATGTATGAAAAGAACAACGCTAAACAATGCAATAAAAAAATAAACTCTAACTAAAAAATCTTATGTTTCCAATGATTACTAAATCTGAAAATCTCTAGTCTGAAAGACTAAAAAAAGGTCCACAAGTATCAGTGCAGCTCCCATGAACCTCTTTAATACATCACCATCTTTGACTTGTTGCAGTTTTGTGTTAGAGTTTTTTGTGGTTTTTACACTTAGGGGCTGATTTACTAAAGGTCGAATTTCAAAGTGGAAAATACTTCGAAATTCGACCATCAAATTTAAATACTTAAACTTTGAATATCGAAGTTAAAGTATTTTTCACTAAATTAAGTATTCCTGCGATCGAAAATCGAAGCAGAATCGTCTAGAAGGTCCTCATAGGCTAACAGCACGTTGGCAGCTTTTATTTGGCGAAGTAAAAATAATTATGTTTTTTTAGAGATACAGTACTTCAATTTTCGAAATCGAAGGATTTTAAAAATTTTAAAAATGTACTTCAAAATTTTAACTTTTTGCATTCAAATATTCACTTCAACCTTTAGTAAATCAGCCCCTATATAAATCTCAAACTTTCCAAATTTTAGACAATTAAAAAAACAAATGTTTTTAAATAATTTGAATGTTAGTATAACCCTAATTTAAATAGCAATTTACCCTTGGAAATCCAGGGGCCCTGAGTCCCTTTTATGTATGAAAGGTACCAGGAATTACAGTGCAGTGCCTCCACCTAGGGAATACTGAAGAACACACCTCAGGGGGATTCCACTAGGAATAATAAAACACACACAGTTTGCAAATGAAACAAATATAAACTTTATAAACTGCAGTAAAACGTGGGCAAATTAATACACCATGCACTCCTACACTGGGGAAACGTTGGACACTACCCAAATCACTATTAGGTACTTAACTGTTGCTCCAACACAGTCCTTTTTAATATCAAAGTCCCAAATCCTCTGGAAGGGGTTAATAACCACACAGTTCAAATGAAATGCCCCTTCCCCAGAGCTGTTATTCCCCAGGTAGTGCTAGCATTTCCCAAAAGTATCTCTCCCTTTAGACCTGTCTTCACTTTGTGGCCCCATGCTTGGATCCATGCCAGTATCCTCCCTTGGGTGGCTCACTCACCGGGGTGCTCTCAAAGACAGTCACACTGGAGATTACAGGCAGCTCTGCAACAGGTGGCACCTTTCTCCCTTGGCAGGGGACAGGCTGGGCTCAATCTGTACCTCCACAGATTCCACAGACTTAACAGCTTCTCTGTACTTGACAGTCTTACAGTTACTCATGCTGGCTCTGTTCATCTCTCTTGGAGACCCATACATCTGGCTCCAAAGTCAGGCACACCCTTTCTCCCAAGGATGCAGTAGGGTGCCCAGCCAATCGGATCGCTCTCCAGTCTGTAACTGGGCTGGATGATGTCACAGGCAGAAACACAGGGGAAGGATTCCTCTATTCCCCTACATTAGCAAATCTGCCCATAAATGTATGCATTAACTCATCTGTACTAGCACTTTGTCCCAATCTGCTGGTTACACCTACAGCTCTATGAAATATGTTGGCACTATAGAAATACATGTTAATAATATACCTGCTTTGGTGCATCAAATGTGCTAGAGTAGTGATGAATGAATCTGTCAAAACTACATAAAGATTCACAAAACAGGTATAACTTCATGAAATGCATTTAAGTCAGTGCCCGTTTTTCTTGTGGTGACTTTTTTATCTTGACAAATTTTTAGTCTAAATGCATTAAAGTCAATTAGCATTTTTTTCTTATGGGGACTTTTTTGTCTCAGCAACAATTTTGTCTTGCTGATTTTTTGTCATGGTAGATTATTGACAAAGTTTTACAAACAAATTGCAGATGATGAAGTGTGGAATTTTGCCACTAATTCAAGCCTGGTAAAAAAAAAAATCACTATTCTAGAGCGACATTTGTTTAAAACTCTGTCACAAAGGATCTCTGTACCTAATGCTTGCCTTAACAGATATAAATTTTTTTGGGTTCATACATTTACTAATATGAACAAATCCTTGTTGTGCCTGGTTATAGCAGTTGCAATTAGTAGAAACTGCTCTAATTTTCTAATTAATCTTTGCAATTTGCCCACCTTCAATAAATTATCTGTAGGGGATCAGATAAGTCCTTCCCCTGTTTTTCTGTCTGTAACATCATCCAGCCTGGTTACAGGATGGAGAGCCATTCGATTGGCTGGGCACCCCAGTGCATCCTTGGGAGAGGGGAGTCCCTGACTTTGTAGCCAAATGTGCTGGGTTACAGACAGAACTTATAAAGTCTACCCTGACAGAGAGCTAGATCTGTGGAGTGTGACAGTGCTGCTTGAAAAGACTAATCAAGAAGAGCTTGAAAAGGGCTGCATTTTTCTCTACTTTGAGATAGCATTTGAGCTTCGAGTAGAGCCAGTTCCTAACTTCTGCCTGTGGATACTTTGGCTATTGTTTGATTTCCCAGAGTGAGGACAGATCCAGCTAATTTACCTGCCTCATGGAAGCTGCTACTAACTCCAAAGGGAAAAGTACATTGGGTCAGGTAGCGCTACCTTGGGACATAGGAGCATTTTGGTCAGGGACATTAAACTGAGTTATTCTGCACTTATCCACCTGCAGTGGAGTGTGGGACTGTGGCATTAAGTGACTGTGCCAGGAGTTGATAGCCCACACAGGTTCCCCAGAACAAAGTTATATTGTTTGATTTGCATTTACAGGTAAGGAACATCATTTGATATAAAGATTATGTTTGTTTTACTGCAAACTGTGGGGGTCATATATATAGTTCCAACAGCACATTTGTAAATGGTTTTATTGCCCATGTTTTTTCCTGAACTCCAAAATATGGCACTACTGTGCCCGTCTTTCTGGTTTTTGCAAATTCGCATTGTGAATAAATTTTTGCAAATGTGGTTCTCAAATGAGATGGGTCTTTGCGTGTATTATGGTTACAGGCACTGTGCGAGGTTGTAATGCGCAAAAATATTGCTCACGGTAACTTAAATTAGCATTTTGCAAAACTTTTCTGAATATTTTCTCCACTACCAAACACAGAGTGTGCTCATACATATTCGCAATTTGAGATTTTTGCCATATTTAAAAAGTTCTTATAGACATTTGCAGTGTGAAAAACAAATTTGCAAATCTGTTTGCACGTGCTATGTTTTTATAAATATATCCTGTTTATAAATGAGCCCTGTATGTTTTATTTTTCCTAGTGGAAACCACCTGAGGGATGTTCCTCAAGGTGCCTGTGCTTTAAATCCCAGGTCCAAGTATCTTTCATAAGCAAAAAAAACTTCAGGGCCCTGGATTGAAAGGGATTATTTGATATTTAAAGAGACAGTACCCAAATTAGGACTATAAATCCTTACAATGTAGGTTTCATATTTCGCTTAATAATCAAAATGTTGAATCTATTTTATCATATAGTAGCATCTTGGATTATGAAAGGGCTCATTATTTTTACAAAAGGTGTCTGTAAACGAAACTGTCAATTTTTTTCTCTTTTCACAAGATGAAATAATGATACTGTGCTGCAATCCATGTGACAAAGTTTGATCTTCTTATTATAGTAGTTAATGTAATTGTTATCCATTAAGTCATGAAGTATAAAATGAAGTATAATCCACTTTACTCTTTAAGCGCCCTGGATGAAGGAACTTACAAATATAATTTTTTTAATACCAGCAAAACCTCAATGCTATACCTGTAGGTGTTGGCATGTAAACTAGCAGATACTGTAATTAAAAAATGATATATGAATAGAATTGTTATTCTTGTTTATGGAATTCTTTAACAAACATTCATGTTTCTTTTGACATTCCATCTTTTCATGCAGTTAGATGTATAAATGTACATATTCCCCCCAGCATTCTTTTATTTATTTTTATATTTACTTTATTTAATGTATTTAATGCAAGAAAATCAATGAGAAATTATGCCCAACTGATTTGGTGAAATTTGACTTGTGACTCTTTACTGTATTTCACTTAAGTCAGATGTATATTTAGAGATGTCTCTTGGTCCTAAAGTTATTAGCATGGAGTATTATATTTGTAGGTATGGGACCTGTTATCCAGAATGCTTGGGACCAGAGATATTCCTGATAATGGATCTTTCTGTGATTTGGATCTTCGTACCTTAAGTCTACTAGAAAATCATGTATTGCTTCCAATAAGCATTAATTATAACTTCATTTGGATCAAGTACAAGCTACTGTTTTATTATTGCAGAGAAGAAGGAAAACATTTTTGAAAGTTTGGATTATTTATATAAAATGCATCTATGGGAGACATCCTTTATACAATTAAGAGTTTTCTGGATAACAGGTTTCCAGATAACAGATCCCATACCTATATACTTAAATTTCTATGGATAGAGGAAACTACTTGACATTCTAGTGAGCTGGGGATATGAGGTGGTGTAGGTTCCTAAAATTTAATTAGAGTTTACTCTAAATCTAACCCCTGCTGAATCTTAGACAGTTGCCTATAGGATTGAAAATAGCCATTTTTAACACATCTCACTCTTAGGGGCTGATTTACTAAGCCTCAAATTTCGAAGTAAAAAATACATTGAAATTCTACCATTGAAGTGAAATACTTTGATTTCAAATATCGAAGTCGAAGTATATTTCAACAAATTTGGCTATCCTGCGATCGAAGTAAAATCGTTCGATCATACAATAACATAATTTGTTTCGAACAATTTTTGCCTATGATCAAACCATTTTACTTCAATAAAAAAAAAATCAGTTTTAGAAGGTCCCCATAGGCTTAATTTGGCGAAGTAAAAATAAGTTTTTTTAAAGAGACAGTACTTCGATTTTTGAAGTCAAAGAATTTTACTATTTGATCGTTCAAAATGAATGGTCAAAGTAGACTATTTGATGGTTGAATTATATAAAAAAATTATTTCTAAAATCGAACTTTTTGAATTAGAATATTCACTTCGTCCCACTTCGACCCTTAGTAAATCAGCCCCTAAATGTCCTCCAGTTTGCTCTTCTTTTATCCTGGGCTGATGTCACCTCCGCCTCCTATAACAAAGATGTTTTGCTAGAGATACCCTATGATGTATATTTTTTCTTCTTAATTATTGCAAATTATAGGGGTGATGGGCCCACACGTATGTTCTCTGAAATAATTGTGGTTTAGCCCAGCCCTGTATCCTAAATAAATTAACTATTGAATGGGGATCCTAGATCTAAAATGCTCTGCACATTGGGCACCATGAATTTTGTGCATTTTGCGCAGTAATATCAAAGTATATACCTTCTGAAGCTGGAACGCATATGCGTTCCAAGCGCGACTCGCGTGTGTTATGTAGGTTTTGATCGCGCGACTGTACTTCCGGTTGTTGGAACGCATTTGCGTTCCACATGCGGATCACAAGCATAGTGCAGTTTCCTTTAGGGGGCGGAAGTGACGTCAGACGCGCTGATTAGCGCGCTTTCCAGTGTTGAACAGTCTCAAGGTATATAAACTCAGTGGGGAGAGGGGTTCTTTCTGCCTTTTTTTTGTTCTTTGTTTTTTGTATTTTTCTGTCTTGTGCCCCTGATGAAGACCTAGATTGGTCGAAACGCGTTGGGCAAATATGCCAAGGTACTCTTGAGTGACTGGCATGTAACAATAAATATTTTTGTTATTTTATATTTTTGAGTGTGCGATCTATAATTTTCAATTTCCTTCTTTTATCCTGAGTCTCATTGATTGTTCTAGAGCAATGGTCCCCCTAGGTGGATTTAGCTGCGGCAACTTAACTTGAGATCTTGGGAGAAAACCAATTAGCTCTCATAGGTAACCCAAAGGCTACATTGAAGATGAATTGGTACAATATTTGTGGTGAACACTGTCCACTGTCAGCTAGGCCTTACACAAATTAGATTGATGTGATTTGCTTGTCTCAAATACTTGCTGTCTGGATCACAAGCAGAGCTGTTCCTGAATGATGGCTCATGACATACAAGGGCCATGGCATTGTGTATATTCCTCCAACAACAATGTTTTATAATTCATTCATGGTGTATCAGTAACTTAAAGATGTTAGAATAACTTTATTTCTTCACAAAGTCTAAAGATCCCTGGCAAAACTGTTGATTTGCTTTAGGCATGCACACTGCCTTTAAATAGATGCCATGACCTGCAGTTCTTTTCAAAGTAATCTGAACCTTTTCTGGTAAAGACTCTGAGCCTTGTTCTTCTGAATTCAGCACTTCTGGGAGTTCCTGTTCTCCTCTGAGACCAGACCTGTTCCCAACCTCAGATGCTGGTTCTACTATGGGACTTGTAGGTGAGGGTTCTCACATCTCTGGTTGACTTCTTGACCAGGTACATGATATATACCTTCTTAGAGCTTGCTGCTTTGCATTAAAAACAAGTGAATAAAATATGTTTTGAGTCACATTATTTATTCTCATTTATTAACAGATATAAACTGTGTAACTTGGAACGTGGAACAGGGAATCAACCAGTTACAAATGAAAGGTCATAGATGTATCTTTGTTTTTGGCAAGAGGAATATTACTATGCAAAGCTGGTAATCAAGCAACAAACAGAAGCCTGGAGAGAATGATAATAGATATCAATGAATATACTTGTAATCAAGACTTGGCTGAAAAAACTGAATATTAAAGTAGCTTCAAGCTTCTGGGATGATTTTTAGAAGAAAATATGAATTATATTTAGGAACCAAATCACTCAATCAGGATGGTTCAGATAATATGGTAAAATTGAAAATAAAAATTTAGATCATTAAGCTGACTAAGTTATCTAAGTAATAAAGAACAGCTCTTGATGGTACTCCCAGAATGGTGAGATATTTCCAAGAAATATTAGCGTAAAATGCCATAAATGATAACGAAATGACCTTGTTGTCTGTGGAGGTTATTGTATTATATATTTATTTATAATAGTATGATATTAAACTAAGTATTTATGCTTTGGAACTGAACAGTACAGCAGAAAGGCCATGTAATGATGTGGTACTTGCGTGGGTGTGACACGACAACATTTTCTATATTTCATGTACACCAGGGATGATAGAGTGAAATACAGTTAGACTATTAGTCTGAATGGAAAACGAAATTAGTTTGTTTATGGTTACTGCACTTTTAACTATATCTAGATGTAGTTTAGTTACCAGTCTTCCTGCTGCACCCATGTCATTAGAGTCAGCCGGGGGGACAAGGTGATATGAAACACTGGGGCCAAGGAAAAGAGAGGATCCGCCAGCAGCAGCTTAGTATAAGTGTGCCACTCACCTGGACAGGTACTCCTCTTGCATGCATCCTCCACACATATTGTGGTCTTAGCTAGGGTTACAGGGGAACCGTCAACCAAATCCCCACTCTCGTGGAGATATGTAGGTAGGTGCTCAGGGTGCAATCAGGGGGCACTGGGGGGGGCAATTGTCCCAGGCCCGATTGCTTCTATAAGTTAAGGGTGGCCCAACTGTGTTGTGTTTTGGGGAATAGCCCAAGCCCCCTTGAACTGAGAAAGTAGGAGCCGAGTTTTCACGAAATAGGAGCAAAGTTTTGCCAAAGTAGGAGCCGAGTCATGCCGAACACCAATTTTTTTTTTAAACCTTTTTTGCAATACAAATAAGATATGTTTAAATATTTTGAGGACCCCTGCCTTAAGTCTACCAAAAAATTATTTAAACATTAATTAAATCCAATTGGCTTGTTTTGCCTCTAGTAAGGAATACTTATATTGCAGAGGCTTATTATTGTTTTTAGTGGTTTTAGAGGTTTTTGAATCGCCCGACTAAACTCATAAACTCTAAAACCACGATTGTCCTTGAATTTATTAAAGAACCAAAGATAAAAAAGCTCCAAATTATGCTGTACAATATGTGAAAACCTCAAAAAATTTCTAGCGAAGGCAAAAATCAGGAAACCTTTAAAAGTTTGAATTGATTTAAAGAGGTCCAATGGGATCAGCGCAACTCCCATTGACTTCTATAGCACCTAGACAATTTTTACTCTGTGAAGTTTTTCCTTAGAGGTTTTCTTGGTGTTTACATGTAATAAATATCAATAAATCATAAATATGTAATACATCTCAAATTTTCAGAGCTTTTTAGAAACATAGGAAAACCAGAATTTTTTTTCGAGATAAATAGAAAAAATGCAATTTGGTTGTTAGTAAATGGGTTCCTTAGTTTGGATACAGTGCACCATCTCTCACTACTATACCTGCCATCCCACAGTCACACTCCCTTCCCAGAGACTATTATCCACTGTTACTATAGACACCATGTCTCCCTACTATACCTGCTATCCCACAGCCATAGTCCTTTCAAGAGACTATTATCCATACTATTTTCCCTACTGTTACTATAAGCAAACTACATGAAACTAAAAAATCAAGGCAAATATGTAATTGATTATAAGGGGAAATTTTTGACCTTTTGTTTTTTAGTTTGCTTCAGGCAACTCATGTTAGATACATTTAAACCTACAGAACTGTTTGTCAAAAATATTACACTTTGATTGCAGACATAATTGATTACATCACACTTTCTCATTAGTTTACAGGAATACATAACTCAGCTTTCAAGGTCATTAAATTAATTGATATGGAAGCCAAGTAATTTGTTATAAGCTTGTGTGGGAGAAACTAAATGCTCATTTGTAGCATGAATCTGTCACTGGTAACACTAGGTCTAGCTTTTTTCAGACACGTTTACTCTTCTGAAAGGCTTAGTAATATTCTAGCACAATACAGTATGGCTCAGTTACTGGGCAAATCTGTACCAAGGTAGTAAGCTGTAACAACCAATCAATTTTTAGACAGCAAGTTTTTTTCTTATCTGTCATGCCAGGTGGTTGCAGGAGAATTATGGACCATTGTCAAAGAGCAGCCACCATGAATTCTATTGATATTGAAAACCATGAGTATCACAGTTAGTGGGCCTTCTAATAATGGTTTCTAAGGTAATTTATCTCAGAAAACTAGGTGTAATTTGTGATGGAATTATACCTATATGTGTGCAATGAAAACAAGGAGGAAATACAAACATACATATATTACATACATATATTCAGGAATACAGGGAACCCTCATTTCTTTGATTATATTATAGATCAGCTTTAAACAATTTGCATACCACAAGGGAGATTTTCTTTGTAATATATCACATGGACAGATAACAAGGTACTTCATATTACTTCCCTATCTAGGTAGAAATCCTGGGTTCACAATCACTAAGGGTACAATAGTGTCAAGATATCCATCAACTGTACTGAGCCCTGCATTATGAGAAAATATGTATACAAAGTAAAAGTAGTGTAGCGCTATAATAAACTGATGTTACTGGAGTCAGTTTTGGCTAATTATACATGGTGTAAACCCTTGCAGCGAGGTGGATGAATGGTGTAGTATAACTGTAACTTGGTGCTATTTCACACAAATTGGGCGAAAGTGGTTTGGGCTTGAACCAACTATGTTTATTAAACAGTGAACATATCCTCACAGAAATCATAACGAGAGCATACAGTGAACATAATATACAAACAGCAATGTACTCACAGTACCAAATATGATTTCAACCCCCTCTGGCACAGACTCATATCAGTGAATGGAGGTGAGAGGTACAACCAGGGTCCAGCCTTTATCTTAAGTGCAGGCAGAGTTTCCCTATGTCCCTGAACTTAAACACTTAGTCCTTGATTCTGGGTAATTTGTACCCAGGATCTTAATCCCTCTATTTCTCCTGGCGGAGCTTGAGCTGCTCGACTACCTATCCTTTCTATAACTCCTAGAGTGATCTATGACAGGGTATAACTCTCCTAGATTAGGGCCTAACTCCCAAGGGATAATACTTCTCCCTTCAGCCTGCAGGGCTGACTGAAGCAAAAGGGCCAGACCACATGGTTCCCATTACCTTTATACTTTAACACAGTGCAATTAGTCCGAAAATCAACTATTTCAGGTTTTTCAGGCAAAAATCTGAAAAAATTTGGGAAACAAAACAGAAAAAATCGATAGATTCTGAAACAAATTCAGAAAAAATAGTATGACTTGAGTTTATAGAGCTTTTCCCCAATCCGATGAAATCTATTTTTTTCTAAATAATAAATAAGGTCAAATTGTGGATTTTAGTTTGTTCAGACTTTTATATTTTAACTCTTTAACCACCAAGCACGTGCTGCGTATGCTGTAAGATCATCTTCAGGGCCCCTCCATCGATGGCAGCAATCCTCCTGCTCCAAAAAATGCACATTTTTTACACACTTACCTGCACTTACATACACTTACATTTATACACTTACACATTTTAGTAAACATTGGTATTTTTTGATTTTTTATTTTGCAGATTTTCTCCCTTTTGCACACTTAGTTACATATATTTACATACTCAGACAAGTTTTAGAAGTACAGGAAACAGGTCTTTTTCTTTTTTTTTACTTATTCATTGTACCTTTAGCTTTTTTTTTTTTT